>OY720024.1:14496144-14543202 GCA_963082485.1 Eudonia mercurella
TAAAAAAAAACAAACTAAAAACGACAATTTAATTTTCCAATACAAAATGATTTGTTTGTTTTGTTGTCATGGAAACCATTGATTTAACCATTTAACTCGATTATGGAAACTGTCAAAGCGGTACGAAGTCCGCCGGGTCAGCTAGTATTTAATAAATAGGTAAAATCACACATAACCGTACTTCACTCTACACTGCAACCGATCCCGCGGCGTGCTCAATACTCATATACTCAATTACTTATTACAAAAACATAATGTACATTAATTCAATATGGACTGTCAGGCACGCAATAAAGTGTTAGCTAGTTGAGTTACCGTCTGGCTTGGCGGCGGCGACGGCGGTGGCGGCGCTGGTATGCGGCTGCGGCTGCAGCGGCGTGCGACACTCGACGCACTTGCGCATGAGCGGGGCGCAGGCGGCGCACGCGCACACGTCGCCGCACGGCTGGAACACCACGGTGGCGGCCGCCTCCGAGCACACCACGCACTCGCCCACGCGGACGCGGGACACCACGCTCGCGCGGCAGATCAGGCACTTCTTCACCTGACCACGTAAAATAAATTACCTAAAGGCTGAAGCTGCAAATGTAAAAGCATTGCACTGAATCGTACTGCATTTGGTGTGCACCAGCTTTAACATCTCCGCAACAATCAAAGAGCTTTGGGTTGTAATAACTGAATTAACAACTCAATCAACACTGTTTTTTTTAAATATCTTACGGGTAAGCTCAGTGCCTTCATCTCAATGTAAAGTGATGATATGGCCAATGGTGAAAGGGCACTTCACCCGGAATCTTTAACTACTGAGGCACTGGATTTTACCTCTAGCTGCCGGAACAATGCTACAAATATTGATGTTATGGCGACATATTTAGATATAATGTTGGTAGCATTTTGGCGGACAAACAAGTCCTACAACCAACCAAACAAAGTTCACAAACATGTACCCCAGCTGAGAATCGAACCCGAGACCTCTGGTTCTGAGACCGGTGGTCTTAACTACTAGACCACAGAGGCGGTGAAATGCTAGTAATGTAGTATCTATAATGTAATATGTTATGTAGGTACGAAGTTTGTGTAGGGCATGTGAAGAGGACACGGAGTCAATTCAGCACTTTCTTTGCGACTATTACTCTCTGACTAGGAAAGTAATCGGACTCCTGGGATCGGCCTATCCGAATGCAGAAGACTTTAGGCCCTTGGTTCCCAAAGACGTTGCCAAACTTATGGCATCTATCTTTACAGAGGAAGAAGAGTGAAAGCATGGGGTTTTACAAAATTTCCGATAAGTCGAAATGCTACTTAGCATACCTCAGCAGTAAGCAGGCACCACTAAGATAAGACAAGATAAGAAATGTACGAAGCTTTTTGTTTTTACGTATTTTAAGTTAGCATTTATCCGGCTCGGAGGACCAATTTATGTACTATCTGGCTGTCTAGTACATAATACATACTCACACAACACCGTAAAAACTACACGAGCGTAATACGGGCATGTCCCGATATCCATACCCATTATGGTAAACTATTGCGTAACTTTGATGCCCTAACAGAAAGGCATATAATAAAATCCTGGGCAGTTCAGCCTAATTCGCTTCAAGGAGAGTTACTTTGTATTGGAATTTTAAACACCATGTTCTAGGGAGGTTGTTGGGACGTTAGGTTTAAACTTGTGACGAAATAACCCGATCTTACCCTGGCGGCGCAAACGTTGCAGCAACATATGTGGCCACACGGACGGAAAAGGGTGTCTCGCTTGGCGTCTGAGCAGACAAGGCACTCGTCCGTAGTAGGGTCCGATTGCTGGGGCGCCGGGGCACCTTCAGCCACCGGGGCCGCGGGGGCAGCGGGGGCTGCAGGGGTGGAGGGGCCCTGCTCGCTTTCCGGCGACGCATCTCCGGCACCTGCACCTTCCTTGCGGCACGTCGACAGAGTCTTGCATAGATTCGGGTCGGGGCAAAGGTCCAGTGGCGTTTGTCCTGTATAGCAGAAAATGAAATCATTCTTGTATATAAAAAATATCGTAGGAAGCCTGTCCAAGGTACGCTAGCTGCTACCGAAGAAAAAAAGCATTGGGAGCAGCTAATGGAAGTCAAAATGTTCTGATCGCGACCACCACCTGATGTGCTGGGAAGTAGCATTGCTTTGCATTGCTGTTGTCTAGTTCAAAGGGGACTGCATCCCGTTGAATTACAAAGCATAGGAGCAAAGAGTTGAAGTATCAGAGTAGGCAACAGGTACCTTTGGTGCCGTGCAATCGTCAATGTGACCGTTTCCCATCAAGTGCTCGTTCCACAAGCGTCTAAGTGGCCGATTTCCTTCTGGCAGGTTGTATTTTCTTTAACTAGTAAAGTAACATAAATAACTGTACCCTTCTTGTTCTTGACTGCGAGATCGGCGCCATGCGCGGCCAGGAAGCAGGCGATGGAGGCGGAGGACTTCTTGTCGTGCGCGTGCGCCAAGCCTGCGAGCAGCGCCGTGTCCCGCGCGTCCTGCAGCCGCCGTAGCTGCTGAAGCGTGTGGTGGCGCAGCGCCTCATGCAGTGGCGTGTCACCGTCCTGCGGTGTGCGTCAACGCATTAATGATAAAAGACAAAATAAATTAATACTTAGATGTTTAACAGGGTATCCTGTATACAGGGTATGTACTTAAGTATGTACCAAGTGAGGACGTCGACGGCGCGGCGCGGGCCCACTGCATGCTCGTCAGAGGATCGCAGCACCCGCCGATTGGCGGATTTTGAGTAAACACAAAGGAGCTCGCAGCAGGGCTGTGAATAACGTAAACAGTTTGGTAGCGTTTACCTCTATCGTAACGATGATAGGTATTTGAATAGATGATATTTGGTAGATGAGGTTTGAATATTTATTTTTGTTCTGGTTCTAATTCATTCAATCGATAGCTTGTGAGAATGATATTTAGCTAATAGTAATTTCTTCAAAGAATTTGAAACTGTAGCTTGATTTTTGTAAAATCTTGCACTACACTACTTAATATTTATAAAAATCTAGTGCGCTGTGCAGCTACAGAACCTACAGTCCAAATTTTATCTAATGAGCTTCAGCGGTTCCGGCTCGGCGACGATGAATCAGTCAAGACAAGTCGGTCATTATATGTATAAACGTAGATAAATAAACGACAAGTCTTTGAAACTTTATTTTCAATTAGGTATAGAGAAAATATGGCCAGCTAGAAATAATGCTAATTATACGACAGTCACATGCTTAACTCCATGCCAAGTGTTAGTTTCTTTACTGAAATATTTTAGAGAGGAGTCACTTGGCAGACATACAAGCGAAAACGAGAAATCGATCATTTAGAAGCGTTTCCTTTGAGATCCCACATGCAGAAGAAAGGGTAAAAGAACATATTATTATGATGTAAAATTTGATATCTTCACTAATACTACAAAGATGTAAAGTTTGTAAGTTGTGATGTAAGAGGTAATATCCGAAACTACTCATCCGATTTCTAAAAATATTTCACTCTTCAGGGTGGACATTTTAATGACATCTGCGCATTCTTAATTAATTAACTTATCAATAGTTTAATATAATAGGTATTATGTCTGAGCTGTATGTAAGTGACATATAATTGTATTGATTGTATATGAATTGTTAATGTATTATTATTTTATGTAATTGAATTACCTAAGATTTGCCATTTTGTCTAAACTTTTATTTGTATACCTTATCTAAGGTGGAAATGTAGTGAAACTAACAAATTTATAAATTTTCTTCTTTGTAACACTAACCTACATCTCACAATAAATAATTCTGATTCTGATTCTGATTCTGAACAATCGTTTACGACAAAATACGAAATGCAACAGACGAGGTCGTAGGCAAAATGCTGTTTAATTAATATTAACAAAAATGCAACAAGCAGTTTGATTTAATCAACGATCATGTTTATTAGACGATAACATACAGTTAACAATCCCGTTGTCCAGGCAATTTAGCCCCCAGGCGCCACAAATCACATCGATCAAGCCGGTATTAGCCGCTTGTGACATGTTCAATCTTACGTACGCACCTAGATCCTACATGTATCGTGTAATGGTTTAAAGGCTTTCCATCAGCGTCTTAGTGCAATACGGTAATTAGGTAGGTATATTGCCAACTAACATAACACACTTTAATTTTATTCTAAAAATAGAAAACTTTTACTTTAACGCGCACTCAAATTTCGTTTGTGTAGCACCTCATGTATGAGCCTACGCAAATAATTGCATTTACCAAAACGCAGAAATAAGACAGATCTCGAAATTGAAACAAGTAAAAATGAACGCCACGTGGTATGTCGGTACAGATTTACATCTCCTAGTCTGCGACTGTTCTATTTGTATTTTTAGAAAGACGCGTCAACGATGTGCTAACATCGATCCTGAGTCAACATCCCGCTCGCAGGATATAATAGTCCTTCGAATAAGATTTAATTATAAGACGTGACATTTTTATGCGCTGCGTGGTAGATAAAATGTAACAATTTATTCGTATTTTAGTGTACTTAAAGCAAGGGGACCGCAGTAAGCGGTTTGACATGGTTATTATTAAGTAAATTAACTGTGATGAATGGCAGTTAAATAGCAATTAAGGCAACTTTCTTCTGTTTCTTTATGCAGTAACATTGAAAGTATATAGAAATATTATTGTAGCTCTCTGATATACATATTGTTTTCTAAAGTTTACGCGAACACTACACATTGAAATGAAACAACTTGTACGGATCATTATCGCAGATGTTGCGATCGGCCCTTTGAGCGACGAGCAGGCGCACGATCTGCGTGTGCTGGCGCTCCACGGCCTGGTGCAAGGCTGTGTGCAGGTTGGCGTTCTGCAGGTCGGGGCGCACGCCGCCGTGTACCAGCAGCTCAGCCACCTCCGCGTGGTTGATGATGTAGAGAACGAGGATTTATACAATACCTTGTCGCAGATGTTGAAGTCAGCGCCATGCGCGACGAGCAGGCGCACGATCTGCGTGTGCTGGCGCTCCACGGCCAAGTACAGGGCCGTCTGCAGGTTGGCGGTCTGCAGGTCGGGGCGCACGCCGCCGCGCACCAGTAGCTCGGCCACCTCCGCGTGGTTGTTGATGTAGAGAACTAGGAGTTATATAATACCTTGTCGCAGATGTTGAGGTCGGCGCCATGCGCAACGAGCAGGCGCACGATCTGTGTGTGCTGGCGCTCCACAGCCAAGTACAGGGCCGTCTGCAGGTCGGGGCGCACGCCGCCGCGCACCAGTAGCTCGGCCACCTCCGTGTGGTTGTTGATGTAGAGAACTAGGAGTTACCTATACAATACCTTGTCGCAGATGTTGAGGTCGGCGCCATGCGCAACGAGCAGGCGCACGATCTGTGTGTGCTGGCGCTCCACGGCCAGGTGCAGGGCCGTCTGCAGGTTGGCGGTCTGCAGGTCGGGGCGCACGCTGCCGCGCACCAGTAGCTCAGCCACCTCCACGTGGTTGTTGATGTAGAGAACTAGGAGTTATACAATACCTTGTCGCAGATGTTGAGGTCGGCGCCATGCGCAACGAGCAGGCGCACGATCTGTGTGTGCTGGCGCTCCACGGCCAGGTGCAGGGCCGTCTGCAGGTTGGCGGTCTGCAGGTCGGGGCGCACGCTGCCGCGCACCAGTAGCTCAGCCACCTCCGCGTGGTTGTTGATGTAGAGAACTAGGAGTTATACAATACCTTGTCGCAGATGTTGAGGTCGGCGCCATGCGCAACGAGCAGGCGCACGATCTGTGTGTGCTGGCGCTCCACGGCCAGGTGCAGGGCCGTCTGCAGGTTGGCGTTCTGCAGGTCGGGACGCGCGCCGCCGCGCACCAGCAGCTCGGCCACCTCAGCGTGGTTGTTGAGTGCGGCGAGGTGGAGGGCCGTGTAGCCGTCGTCCTTCGCGTCGTCCACTATCCACGGCCGAGGCAGCTTGCCCAGCATTATTTTCATAGCACTGAAAACAATGAAACGATTTTTGAATAATATTTGCTATTTTTTTATTAGTTATACACTTAATAAATATTGTGTTGGTAATGGTAATAAATCAATATTTCAACGTGTGATTTTTAGTTAAATATTTTTTACACATTCATTTCGATTCGTACCTACTTATGAACTAACAGTTTAAGAGATAAGATACAGTTTTATAGTGCAATAGTGCAAATGTTTTTTTATTATTTAAGGCAAGTCAAGCCTTTAATAAAGAAAACATTACAGTACCTACTGGTGGCGCAGATGATGCTATAATTTATAGTGGACTGCATTTTTTATTGGCGTTATACTAGGTAGGTGATGTTTCGAACTGTGAACTAATATCTCCCTCAAAGGGGAGTGCGGCAATATAACAACCGTCACTGTCGCGAGTAGTCGTGAGACTATAAAACTCTTCACAAAGTTCATCATTAAGGCTGAGAATAAGAGGTATGTTGACCTCTTCAATCTCCCAAAATTTACGGACAGTGGTGTCCAGCCGCTCGGCGGTACAACAATATGATACAGCCGAGTTTAAACTAGAGGGTGCGGAACCAACAATAACGAAGCCTAGAAGAATCTCTAAGGCGAGCGGTGCGGGATGCGACGAATGACCTTGAATCTTACGCTGCAGCAGGAGGTGCGGGAAAATAGAAGCTCCAACTAATAAATCGATTGCCCCTGGAACGGCGTAGGTAAGTGTCATCCGCTAAAGCTAAGTTTTTTTGTCAATAATAATGATGCATTGACTGCGACAGTCGGTAAAAGTTCAGTAACTTTATCGACAACTAACGATTCTATACTAAAACTAATACTCGGATCGAAACAAGAGTGAAATTTTATTTCTACGGAATCCTGAATTGCTTTAGTAGAACCCCCCAATACATTTCACTACGTTACAGGTAGGGTGGTTATTAATATTCAAACCTAGGCGACGAAAACAATTTTTACTAACAAAATAACTTTGAGATGCGCTATCTAATAGCGCGCGAACAATATGTTTCCTACCATTTGAGTCAACTACAGCAACGCGAGCTGTGGCAAAAAGTAACGTGGTTGGGGTTTGTATCTCCGTTGAGGAATACAGAGCGACATCGTTCGACTCAATTTGCGTGGCGGTGTGGCGCCGACGCAGGCGTGAACGCGCGCGGGCGCGCCACACCACACCGCTACTAGATGGTGCCGCAGGGGGCGCTGTTGCTGAGCACGGGAGTCTCGCGCATCGCGAACAACGGGCGGGTGCGAGTTATTTTTAAAGTGCAATAATGAATGGGGTTTGCCATTACATTTGCGACAACGACTATCTGAGCTACAAACTGAGACACGATGTCTCTCACTGAGACAGTTGATACATAAATTACAAGTGCTAACAAATCTATAGCGCTCACTAGGAGTGAGTTTAAGGAATCCCAAACATTTATAAAATTGATCATGTTGACCATCACACAAAGAACATTTTTTCATCTGTAAAGTTTGAGACGCAGCGATATTAACATTTATTTATTTATTTTTATATTTGGATTGCCAGAGAAAATAACATTGCAACATAACATTTGGTTTCAAATTAGTAAATACATACAAAATGTAAAGTTCTATTAAAGGCGGCCACATCATGCATACACACATTAACATAAGTATGCGTGGACTTCGGTGGCTTACTACTTCTTATACTTTCCTTTAAATCGGATTTAAACGAAGTTCGTTGTAAAATTCTAAAATGATCTCGTACAAGGTCTTTAAATCGTCGAACTTGGTAATTTGTCTTGTTGGTCTTTGTTGGTCCATTTCGAACAAGCGAACAGTTTCTGGACCTAATTTTTTTAATCCAATATACAAAAACAAAGTCGCTAAGGTCATCGAACTTTAAGTTCTTTACAGCGTGAACAGCTGACGCGAAAATATCTTAAAACTTATCTAAGTGGTGTTCATTGCGAAACGAAATATTTCTAAATAAGCGGTTGCTGCTAAACGTTTATCTTCATATTTGGCCTTTAATATACTACTCAAAAGAAAATAAGGGCCACTTACATATTTCTGTTTTTGAGTAAATTTTTAGATGTAAACTAATTAATAAGTGACCAATTAATGATGTCCGGCCTCTTTCAGTATCCAACCTCTTTAATGCTGGTGTTTAAGTCTTACAGCTGGCCAGAAATTGAAGCAAATAAAAAAAAACGAGTTTCAGGTCAAATTCTTTTCAGATGGAATCACAATTTTATTCTGTTAAAAACTATTTCTGTCCATCTTTTGCTTCTTTTAACATCTTTTGTTAATAATGCCACGTCAACGAAGGCATATGGATACCATAACTGCCACCAGAGCCGTTACATTGATTGCTGAAGATCATTCACAGCGGTCTGTAGCTTTTTCGTTGGGTTTCTCTCGCCGAGCCATCCAAAATGTGTGGGATTGGTTCCAAGAGACTGGCAGTGTTGCAAGAAGGCCTGGATCGGGCAGGGTGCGAGTGACTACGGCACAAGAGGATCGCTACATCCGATTGAGTGCCCGTCGAGAGCGCTCTGTGACGGCACGTAAGTTACAAAATCGCCTACGGTTGACAACGGGGACTCGTGTTAGTGACCAAACGATACGTAATCGACTGCATGAAGACCAGCAAAGGTCCAGACGCCGAGTAGTACGAATTCCTTTATCTAGGGTTCAACGTGGAAATCGTTTAAGTTTTTGCCGCGAACATTCAGATTGGAGCATGAATCAATGGGGTATAGTGCTCTTCACAGATGAGTGTAAAGTGAAGCTTTGTAGTGATGATCGGCGGATTAGAGTATGGAGACGACAGGGTGAGAGATTTTCCGATGTCTGCATCAAGGAAATTGACCGCTTTGGAGGTCCTAGTGTGATGGTTTGGGCTGGGATTAGCTTACAAGGCAAAACTGAGCTGGTTTTCTTAAATCAAGGCACAGTAACTGCACAACGGTACATCGATGAAGTCATCAGGCCTCATGTGATTCTATTCTCACAGAGAGTGGGGCCAGGGTTCTGGTTAATGCATGACAATGCCCGCCCACACACAGCTCGGGCCACTCAGACTGTACTGGATGACTCCCATATTCGTGTCCTACCATGGCCAGCGTATAGTCCGGATTTAAATCCAATAGAGCATATGTGGGACCAATTAAAACGAAGGGTTAGGGAGCATGAGCAAGAGGTTCATAACCAGCAACAGCTTATGGATGCTCTGACACGTGCGTGGGAAGAGATAACTGATGAAAACATCAGAAACTTAATCGAGAGTATGCATTCAAGGCTCCAGGAGTGTGAAAACAGGAGAGGAGGACACACCCGTTACTAAACCATTAAAAAAACAGCTTGTGTCAGTTTTTGTTTTGTTTTGCAAAGAGTTTCTGTTTAGTTTTTGCTGTTGACAATGGACTAATTTCATGTTAATTGAAATAAGTGAAACAATTGACTACACAATTAAATGGTTATTAGCATATGTTAAAACAAAAGCTTTGTTACATGTTATTTTAATAAATATACATTACTGTTTACTATATTTTTCACGTAGCAATCAAAATACTTAGTGGCCCCTATTTTCTTTTGAGTAGTATATATCCAAAATTAAATTGTAATTTTCGACACAAAGTGTGATCCCGGAACAAACGGATTTCGCTTTACCGGTAAGTTTGCAAACTAAATAATGTAATTTTTCATAATATGATAACCAATTACTTTTATTAACTGTATTGTCGAAACTAGCGTAAAACAAAGGCCAATTTGTAATATCACCATCAAATTCTGGAATTTGTAAAGGTGGTAACTTTGGTCGATCCCGTTTTAATAGACCATCAACAACAGGTTTCGATTCGGTTACTACTTGCAATGACTTCACGACCCATTTAATGCGACAAACCAAACTATAAAATGTCGATAATGCGTTATAAATAATTATGAAGTTGGTTGCATTCTAATTCTATAGTGATGATTTTACCGAGAATATTTTCAAAATCTAAGCGTAAACTATCCACGGTTCATATTGAACATAAAAACAATTGATAATTGCTCCCCCTGCAATTCCTTTGTATTGCTTCCTACTGATGACTGCCGACTTTATTTCAAGAGAATTAATAAAAACACATAGCATCCTGCTGGCTTCACCAATTACCCACATCTGCAACTTGGCTATATCAACAGGTGTTTTCCCGCAAGCCTTCAAAATGGCGCTGATAAAGCCCGTGCACAAGTGTGGGGTGAGAGACTGTGTCAACAATTTTAGGCTAATTGCAATCTTACCTGTACTTTTCAAAATCCTAGAACGATTAATGAATAGGCAATTAATAAACTACTTAGAAAATAATAACCTACTTTCATCAAAAACACAAATGTTGTTGAAGGGTGCAGGTTCAAATCTTGCTCGTGGAAATTTTTTCAACATTTGTGTATTTGTAACTTGTTTCGCAACGAAATTTGCGTTAAAATTTTATAAACAAAACAAAAACATTTTATAAATAGCTTGCCTACTTCTTAAAACTGATCTTTAGTATTTGTAAAAATATTTAAAAAAAATGTTTCCTTACCTATGCAAATGCTATCTATTGACATTATCGGTCCGTTACCGTTAGCTTTTCATGGCTATCGCTATATTCTTTCTATGGTCGATGTTTTTTTAAATATTTGTGGATGCAAAGTCTATTTCAGAGGCTCTTGAGATGGAAGTTTTTTTAAATTTTGGTATTCCTCGGCACGTTCTTTGTGATAACGCGACTGTATTTCGAAGTTCTTTTTTCGCAAATTTTCTGAATTCTTAACTTATTGTTCGTATTTTTACTCTTCACTATTCCCCTCAGGTCAATACTGTTGAGCGGTAGAATCTATCTATTATTACCTGTCTCAGTATTTTAGTTGGGGAAAATCACAGAACTTGGGCTAGATTGTTACCTAAGGTGAAACTTTACCTTAATTCTTATATTAATCTTGCGACTTCCTTTTCTCCGAATTTCTTAATGTTTGGTTGTGATGTGATTGTTGATTCGAGGTGTATTGATAATCAGACTCGAGGCACTAATTTAGCCGAAAGTCGGGTTAGTTACGCTTCGGGTTTATCTTCGGGTAATTTACAAATTATCTGCGACTTTAGCATAAACTTCGGCGAGACTACCGAAGTTTATGCTAAAGTCGCAGATAATTTGTCCTTTTCTTTTCTGAAGAATTCAAGATTATATAATAAGAACAGACATTCTGTTTCTTTGAATACTGGATGTCGTTTGGCGTCGCAATTTTGCGCGTTCTTCTGGCGCTGATGCTTATTCTAGTAAGTTTCGCCTCGTTTTGTTAAGGTTCGTGTCCGTTAATGTTGTGTCTCCTCAAGTCTATGAGTTGAAAGATGTGGATTCTCCCCATTGTGGTAATTACCACATTAAGGATATTTTAAAATAGCTTATGCTATAATACTTCGTTCTTTCTTTTTTTTCGTTGTTTTTTAGTAATTTTTTCTTTTGTGGTGTGGGGCTGACTGTGTAGGCACTTAGTACAAGTAAACAATTCTTTTATTGTCTTGTGTCTTCTTCCTGGGTTCCGTTGGTCAGGGTTCAGATTTTTTTTGTGTTGTTTCGGGATGATGTAACTTTCGCCACATTCGATTTCCGCATAAGAAGTTTTTCATTTTTTTCACTGACGTTTAGCCTTTGGATGAAGCTTTTGAATTTGTCAGATTATGATTGGGACGTTGAGGTTATTTTGCTTGGAGTTTTTTGGTGAATTTGATTTAGATTTTAAAGAATTGTTTCTTTTTTATATTCGCATGGTTGAATTCCCTTTTTCTTCTCCGTCATCCTTAGCATACCCCCAGCGGTGGGAGTGTTCTATTTTCTCATTTACCAAATATAATATATTCTACGCTTAGAATACATTTGGTGTGCAGTAAAGTGATGCTCATATTCCACGGGCTAGAGCGAGCGTTCGCTATTCTCTTCATCTTGACAGTGTGTAAAAACCAAAAGTTTAAATTGATTTAGTTCAAAAGTACTTACTTCATTGCCAAAGAGATACTGATGCCAAATTATGTGAACTGAAATATTATACGTTTAAGCCTTTTAGACTATTTGATTATACAACATTATACACAGAACAACAGTTCAATGTTGTAAGCTATTTTCTATTTCACTTGGAGTGTAGATGAAACTTTTGTGAATATAAATAAGTGGTTAATAATAAGTTTTATATTATTACTAGTTTGTTTGTATGTCTCGCAGGTTTTAATGAGGCCTGTGTACATAACAGTTTATGTTAATTTTGCTGTTTCTAATTAAAGACTGCTAAAATGTTTTAAATTGTAAAGAATTTAGCTTATGACGCTCTTTATGAATATGTAAGGTAATAAAAAAATAATTAATACAAAAGAACTTAAATGTAGCACGTTATAGTTTGTGGTAATAGTCCTGAACCACCTTACGCAGTGTCTTGAAGACGTATACGAGTATAAGTTTTCTCTCACCCTATTTGAAGTAATTTTGATATGAGGAACCCATTGCAATCTGTCATCCACAGTAATACCTATGTACCAAATACATTGCATTTGCACATCGACCTACTCTTCTTCCCCATCAACCCTCTCCATCACCGTTCATTCTTGCCTCGCTTGTTCATCTAACTGCTCTTGCCCTTCTCTAGAAAGGACAGACTCAATAAAGTACCTCGGTATAACCTTGGATCAAACCCTTACTTTCAGACCTCACATCCAGATCCTCAATTCATTTTCAGATTCTTAAAAAACGTAGCCAACATAAAAATAAGAATGGTGTACTTTGCCCTCTGCCAGTCAATTATAGATTACTGCATCACGCATTAAGTCTAAACCTAAAATGCCTAGCTTGCGGGTTCAACTACTAAAACACTAGGTATTTAGGTGCGGTGCGTTTATTCCCTATAAAATAAATACTAGAAATGCGATTCTACAACTACATAGTTCAAAACCGATTCGATCGATTTGGACCACAAAATGGTGGCGCGGGCGATGTTATAATTTATAGTGGACTGTATTTTTTATTGTCTTTATACTAGGTAGGCGATGTTTCGAACTGCGAGAGAGGGCGACATGGGCAATAAGTAATCAGTTCGAGGAAAAAAAGGAGGGAACACCTTGATCAGTAAGCGGCAGTAGGCACCACGTGTTCGGCAGGCGAGCGAGCAGTCTAAACCGGCACCAGGTTGGTGGCAGGTGGATGAACTTGGCTGGAACACGGACCTGGACCACCACCGCGTGGTCTCTCACGTGCACTCTTGTGCGCGAGAAAGGTATGTATAGGAGGGAGATGGGATAAGGAAGCTAGTACAGCGCCAATCAAACTACTTTTATTAATTGGAAATATTACGATAGCGAAAAATGAATGTAACTATTTTTGCGCGGCTAATTTAAAAGTCACCAACTGGTGCAACCACCTACTGAGCGTTATGTTCCGAAACCATAAACAATTTAGACGTGATCGCTCCTTGTAATATATTGCTTAGCTCTTGAAACAACAAAGTAAACAACAGTCACACTGAAATGCGTTCCGTAAATTTAAGCAAGGTGCTTAATGAGATCAATTTATCTATTTTGAAAGAATACACTAATTACCCTCTTATTTAGGTACGAGTGCAGCTAATTGCAACACTAAATGCACAATTGCGAGGAGATGGCAGAATAGTAAAGTCTAATTAGGTTAGTTTTGTGCAGACGCTGAGAAACTATAAGAAATACGGCTAAGGAAATGCTTCTCTTTGGTGCACAATTAAAAATGGCTCCTATAATCTACTTTCAAAGAAAAACATTTTCTACTACTCGTACATAGGTATGTAGGAATGTTTACCACCCCAATGGTCCGAGTCCCCTCCAAACGCAGTATCAGTGGTAAAACGTTATAAAAGTATGGAGATCTCGTTAATAAAGCCTGAGGCTGGGGTAATATTTTTAGTTCAAACTTTTTTATTACATGTGGGTGCTACGACGCCCCCGCGATGGTTTCTCTTTCAAAGGCCACAGACAGTGTCGAATAAAAAAATGTATTCCAAGATCCCCCGTGGAGAACTTGTTGTAAATGAACATCTTGTTAGTCGGAAAATGTATATGTAATTACTTTTAGCTAACGTTAGGTACGTTTTGTACGAAATTGATAATTTGGCCGGTTGGCATGCAGGCTGCCAACTAAATTCTAACATCCTAAATGTGCAAAACCACAAGCTCTTGCATACTGGTGAGAGAACAAAGGCAAGCCCAGTCATAGTAAATTACTTGAAACTTGTTCACATAGATTAGTCTGGTTAAAACTGTTAAACTCGATAGTGCTTCAATAATGGAGTACCTACAGATAATTTAATTTGTTACATGAAGCTGTACCGTGTCGAAATTCATTATGTGTAACGTAAGATGTCTGGAGAGGGTCTGGTATGAAAAATAGGACAAGTAGGAAGTTACAACATTTTCCAGCTAAAACAGTACACAGCAAGCTCGTGGTGGGCAACTGATTTATAATCTCAGTCGCAGAAATCGACTACGCTGTTGAGGTGGATGAACTCCACACAAAAATAGCCCAGGAGATCGCGTTTGCATCACCTACAAGGTTTATGTATCCACAGTCGCTAAAAACAATAATGTTCGAGCATGTGCTATACTTTCATCGCTTTTTCCGTTGCTACGAGCATCTGAATTCGATGAACATCGTAGATTATAAACGGACCTTTTATGAAACGACTGTGTCCGTGGGCTCGCTCTGAGCGAGCTTTCAATGTTAAACTGTAGAGTAACCGTTCGGACAATCAAGCTGTTGGTAACAGTAATTTAGGCTACACACATTTTAATATGCCGTATTACGTTCAAAGAGTAAAAACGAACGAACTAATTAAATAAGGTCAAACGTCGTCATCGGCGGGCGCGGCGCACGCTCACGCTCGTCCTACGTACCAGCGCAGTTGGTGTCGGCGCGCGCGCCGGCCGCCGCGCGCTTCCTGCCTCGCGCCTCGCTAGCGGAGACATTACACCGCGCACTGTCAATTCATGATGCGGTACACGTTCCTAGTGGAAATACAGTGATAAAACTGCAGCTGAGACTTGAGGTCGATCTTGTTTTGTATGGGTGATGTGACACGAACGAAATGGTGAGTTGAGAGATTCGAGCACAAGTGCGGATCCGTAGTTTTATCGTTTGGCCAGCTGCAATACTCATATCCATTTGATTTATTCCAATAAAAGCTTGTAGCATTTATATGGCTTGTATCGTGAACGTGAATTTATTATAGCAGAAGATCTGCAAAATGTATTTACACATTTCAAAAGCTGCTTTTAGACGACATGCCTTACTTTAAAGTACAAATATTTCCACGAAATTATAAATAACAGTTTTCATGCAACTTTCCACAACGAGTTATTTGGATTGCGTGAAAATATTTTTCTCTATGTAATCAATATTTTTCTGTAGTCTGGAACAGCTAGTATTGTCGATCACGATTCATTATTCAAGCAAGCAGGCGATCAGCCTGATTTCGTATGGAGATCTTATTCATAATACCAATGAACAGGACAAAGGTCAGTTGTATTTACAGAAAATTCAGCTGAGCTGCACCAAAACACTCATGAATAGGTTTAACGGTTTTTTCATTTGGTTTGTCATAATTTTTTGGTCTGGAAGACTTTCAGATTAATAATGTTTCATTTTAAATTGTATTTTTATACAAAGTGAGATGTGATTCAAAGTAGCGCACGTGTCGATTCAGACAGTCACGTGTGTCATCTTAAAACGCAGCCACTGCTCTCCGAGGGAGCTCACTCACTTCGTTCGTGTCTCCCTAAGAAAACGTGCAGAAATATTTCAGTGTAAACTGACAAATTCGAACTTGCTAGCTACGTGGTTATTCGTTAAACGTATTTTAAATTACTTTTTCTCCCAACTTTCTTAGACTGTCTTTAATCTATCTATCTAATACCTTTAAACGAGCAATTCTTGTAAAATGTATATAGTTATAAGTATAAACTGTTCATACATACATAAGTATAAACAATTCTTGTATATATAATCTCAATCTCGGAAACGGCTCCAACGATTTTCATGAAATTTAGTATGCAGGATGGTTTCGGGGGTGATAAATCAATCTAGCTAGGTTTCATTTTTAAAAAACGTCGTTTTATCCGTAAAAGAATACCGATCGAAGCTCGGTCATCGAGGTACTAGTATTTAAAGACCGTCTAAAAAGTAAGCCTTACCAAAAGTCCGATCACACAATTACCCCCCTTGCTTAATAAAGGTCAGGTATTATGGTTAGACAACCGGTTTTATCTAAGACAGGTACCCGGTTTGATTCCCAGCGGGGTATATAGGTATTATAATGGTCTGGTGGTACGGCTTGTTCTTAGAACGCCCAACATGCTACCAACACTAGAATATTTTGGCGTCCACTAAATTATGAATTTGTTTTTCTATAAGCAATTCTCATACATTTTACTTAATTTTGTTCATCATCATCATCATCATCAGCTCATTTTATGTCCCCACTGCTGGGGCACGAGCCTTCCCTATGGATGGATAGGGAGAACAGGCCATAAACCACCACGCGGGCCCAGTGCGAATTGGTGGTTGTTAACGACTGCTAATGCAGCCGGGACCAACGGCTTTACGTGCCTTCCGAAACACGGAGGAGCTCGATATGATAAATGGTCACCCATCCGATGACCGGCCTTTGCGAAAGTTGCTTAACCTCAGCACTCGCAAAACGGGCGCGTTAACCACTGCGCCATCGAGCTCGATTGTTTATGAGCTCGAATTTTGTTATTTAAACTAAATTGTAATTTCACATTTCAGCTAGATGGTAATTTAGCTGAAATATTTTTTCTCCGTTATTAAAGCAGTGGAAGTGAACGCATAAAGACAAAATAATTAACGATGAACATGATGATAGTAGGTACATTCAGTAACATCATCGTAAGCCAACATAGATAACATTCAGGTAAAATAAGCCAAGGAAAGTTTTGCTAGAATCGAAAAGCTCGTCAGTGCTTTTGAAAAATATATTCAAGGATATATTCATATAACTATTCAAATTGAAATACTCAAGATAATTTATGACCACGATGATGTTTCGATTATTTTGTTGGCTGTTTTACCCCAAGCAACAAAATTTGGTACTATAAAAGTCCTGACAACGTTTTAGAATGTGCTAATTAGTGTACATGATTAGCTCTATAATGATGTTGTAAACGTTTAATGAACCCCAAATAGGCCCTAGTTTTATCACTGATTTATTCTATAAACATTAGATCAAGACTCTCTCGGTGACAAATCAGCTCTGTTGTTGAAACCTAAAAGTGCCGAGAAACGCTTTTTGGTACTGAAGTAGTGCTATCTGCAGCATTTATGTCACAAATTTGCACTATAAAAGTAACCAAAACAGTTTATAGTGCTTTTTTGCACCGTAAACAATTCCAGTGATCTGTTTTATCACACTTATTCAATACTTTTATGTGTGAGTGTTCTCCAACAAATATCAACAAATAACAACAACAAATATCGTTAAGTTAATTATTATGCTTTATTTCATTCGCCGATGTAATAAAAAGGAAAAGGACACTACGTAGCTCTGCCGTAACTTACACTTGCGAAATTAATTGTATTGACAAAATCATTAATGCCGATTTCAAATTTGACAATGAGCCCTCGTAATTTTCTTGTTTTAATTAAATTTAAATTAATAAAATAAATACTTTTTCCGACGATGGCTGCTATAGTACACATTGGCTCCAGCCGTGCTGCTAATATGCTATCATGGCAGAAAAACAGCAGCCATAATTTTGGTTTCGATTAGGGTTTGTGACTAGTGATATAATTATTGATATTGAAAAGCTATAAATCCAATTAGTCCATTAATTATTAATTTTAGTATTTTTTGCCACGATTTAGTGTCGTAGCAGTAACACAAACTCACATAAAGAACTATTTAGAATTGAAGTCATTTAGCAGCTGCACCAGGAGTCGATATGGTACTGTTAAGTACTATAAAAGAATTATCATGATTTTTACCGAACTAGCTCTATAGCGATGTTGAGGTGAGCTTGTAAGAAGATATAACGTTACGTAATGGTTGTGCAAGGTACTTTTATAGTGCAAATTGATCCTGTAATAGTGTTTTCGACACTCCTATAATACTATTACTGTAAAAGTTATTTTCACGCATTATTATTGCAAAATAGATACACAAAACTGTCAATAAGGTCGTCTATAGTACTAAATAGTACCATAATCGCTTTTATCATATCTATTACAGTGCAACACTTTAATGATTCTTTTGTATAGTCCTGTAAGCGTTCTTAAAGCAAAATTATAGAACTTAAATGCTCATTAAATTTATAGAAGCAAAACGCTCTGTTAATAAATAAACCTTTATGGTACAAGCAGTCACAAGGAATACCATTATAGGCCTACTATATCACTGTTTGGTGATAAAATGCCTTGGTTATAGAAGCTTTTGTTACTTGGGACATATTCAAAGTCTAGGTCTCTTCCCATTAGGCTTTTGTTGCCGGACCGCTGCTGCTGCCGTGCGGCATTAAATGCCTAATTTGAAAGAGTATAGAATATAGGCATAGTCTATCGTTATTCAAATAAACTTATTTACTAATTAGGGATTTCATCATCAAAAAAAGTTTATCTACTACCCATTCAGGACGTCTTTCAGCTGTGGAGAACGAGAAGAATGAACCCAAGAAACGGAACAGCTTACAGAAGTAACGGCAACAACATTGTCATGCCGTTACTTCTACAAGAGCGTGTAGTGTTACATCAGATGCAGCGTGGTAAAAGTCACCAAAAAGACTCTAAATAACCCAAAGTCATTTCGTTTTATCAAAAAGTAGCCTAAAATCGCCTTATCAATCTTAATTTTTTGTCGCCCCGACAGCCTTCGAGATAGTCTAAATGGCGGAAAGTTGCTTAGTCTGGCGCACTATGTTACATACACATATGCTAAAGTTGGGGATGAGTCATAAAATACGTGATGTAAATCTACGCAAATGTGCGCCAGTGCGGCGGGCAGGGTGCAGCGGTGAGTGCTACTGCCTAACATTGCATTAGTTTAGGCACCGCGCTCGTTACATCTAACGACTCATAAACTCACATTAATCTAGAAAAGGCCGCGTCACTGCGTGCGTTGCTGACTAACGCACATGCGCGGGCTCTGTCTGCGGTTCTGCGTACTCTGTACAGCCGGTTGCACTAACTAGCTTTACCTTTTACGTTCTCAGTTTTATTTAGTTATGTAAGTTGACTTTGAATAAAAAGTATTATTATCATTTTTTTTTCTAAATTCTTAGTTACTTTTAAAGTTTTGACATCGAAATTGTTATTATCTTTCTATTTATTAGTTTTGACATCAAAATTGTATTGTGATTTGTTTTATTGTGTTTGTTATACGAAACAACTTGCGATAAATTTGTAATTATTTCTTGTGTGGGTCTATGTTGCCTAAATAAACGAATGTATTATATATAAGTTACGTTTTGTATTTACGAAATAATAAAAGTAAAAGTATTACAGTGGCACAACATTTAAATATGATTAAATGTAACAGAATTTCAGAATCATACATAATAATATTTCTTTGACTTAAGAGCGTGCATCCCATTTCAGACAAAATATAATTGAATATGCGTTTTGTCATAGGAGATTCCTTTGGAATACAAAGAGTATCTTTGATGAAAACGTCAGTTACAGAGTAAAATAAAATAATTTATAAACGGTTTTTTCAAATGAAGACAATTTGCGGATTTTTCAAAATGCAGGTCAGAGGTATTTTTGACGCAGATTTAGCTGTTATAGAATGAAAATTTACACATACACACGAATTCAAATTTCTTTTTTATACTCAAATTCTAATTATAGCGCTACCTCACAATTTTGATACTTTGGTATGTAATATTGTTGACTGTTGTGAATATTGTTACTAAATTAATTGAGCACATTATTTTTGTTTTTAAAATAACAGTTGTATACAATATTTGTATCATTAATGAAATGTTTTCAAACTCGAGTAACAAAAGTAAGCAATTAACCCTTTAAAGGGCAGAGTATGTTAAAATTTTCATTGGTTTTCGATCTTATGTTAAGGTAATAAAGTTAAAATTATGGTGTCCAATATATCGACAGAGCCCTATAAAGGGTTAAGCGGTAAGGAAAGTAATAAAAATTAACGTAAGCTGGTAAGCTTAATTTTATTTTTACGCTTGTAAAAGGTAATGCAGCAGAGATCAACAGCTTTACGTGCATTCCAAAGCACGGAAGAGCCAGAGATGAAAAATTTTTAATCACCCATCCCATGACCAACCTTTGCAAAAAATGCTTGACCATAGCACTCCCAGACCAGGCGCGTTAACCACTACGCCATCGAGCTCCTCGCTGCTAATATTATTTGCTGACCCTTATTTTTAATGATTTAAGGAAAAAATGTCAATCAATGGTTCGTGTCGAACACTGGTGCCACTACCCTAGGTTCGAACATTCATTCTAGCTCCCGAATGCGTCAAATTTGCTGCTGGTATGCTGGAACGAATAAAATGTAGTCTTTCACATTTTAGTACTTATAAGTGAGACCAAGCTTTTGCTTGATAAAAACGCAAGGAAGAAACTACAGACGGCTGCCGAGATGCCAGCTCCCTATAAGGCTTTTTGTAACAGCAGTTGCAAATATTTTAAAATTGTCGGCGACAGTTGTAAAAACGGCTCATAGGTACTGGGTACGTAGGTAACTAGTAGGTAAGTACCACTTTCTAGAGATTAGGATAATAAACTGAAAGTACCACGGCTTTCTCACAGAAAACGCAATAAACGCACCGTCGTCGAGCGCGTAGTCGAGCGCCAACCTAGATGCAGATGTGAACAAACTGGACTGTGACTGTGAGTTACATCAGGCAAACAAAGAGGAGTGTAGGAACCCGCGTTAAAGAACACATAGCCGACGTCAAGCATAGGCACGAAAATAAGTCTGCAGTATGCGAACATGCCCTAGAGGGACCCAATCATTACATAAGATTCGATAAATACAAATACTCGCTAGAGAACAACGTGAAATGGAAAGAACGTCATTAAATTTAAATTAGGGTTAACAAGGTACCACCTAATTATAAGACGATCAACACCTCAGTCTCCCTGTGACCACGGACCCTGAAAAGGATTCGAAACGTCAAGATAAACATTAAATCAAATTGATGTGTAAAATAAACGCGAGTAGATCGGTAAAAGTAGTTTCATTTCAATGTAAAAGTAGGTTTTTAATATTTGTACATTACTTTTAATAAAAAAATGATAATGATAATTAAATCATAACCATACAGATCATAACTTACCTTTTACAAGCGTAAAAATAAATTTAAGCTTACCAGCTTACGTTAATTTTTATAACTTTCCTTACTGCTTAAATGATACAAACATTGTATACAGGTGTTATTTTAAAAACAAAAATAATGTGCTAACTAATTTAGTAACATAAATTATTCACGATAGGTAAACAGTTAAAAATATCACATATCAAAGTGTCAAAATTGTTTGGTTGCGCTATAGTTTAAATTTGAGTGTAAAAAAGAAGAAATTTGAGTTCGTGTGTATGTGGCTAAAGACGAGCGAAGTTGGGAAGACCCGACGCTAATTGATCGGAACAATTTCACGCTCGCTATTAACCTCTCTTCTGCGGCGAGCACTAATCAGTGCCCTAAACAATAAAAATTTATTGTGTCTGTATTCACAGCAGACGACAGGTTAATAGGTCATTTTTAGAGAATTATTATTAACTAGCGGACTTCGTACCGCTTTGGCAGTTTCCATCATTGAGTTAAATATATATATATATCAATGGTTTCCATGACAACAAAACAAACAAATCATTTTGTATTGGAAAATTAAATGTCGTTTTTAGTATTTTATTTAATATATTTTTTTAATAAAGCCTAACATAGGCTATATTAAAAAAAAGCTCAGCGCTAATGTAGCATTCTAATGGTGAAAGGATATTAGTATAGATAACTGAATAGTCAAATTGTTAAGAAAAAAATACGAAATGTTGGAGTAATACCTCTAAAAACAATATAAATGTATTAATAAAATTGGCTAATACTTGTAGAAAAAAAGTTGTTGTTGTTATCATAAAGTAAATTTTCAGTCTATAACAGCCTATATCTGCGTCAAAAATGCCTCTGACCTGCATTTTGAAAAATCCGCTTGAAAAAATTGTCTTCATTTGAAAAAACCGTTGATAAATAATTTTATTTTACTCTATATCTTCCTTGTTTAAGACTTCTTCTTTCTAAAACAGACGTTTTCATCTCCTTGTATTCCAAAGGAATCTCCTTTCAAAAAACGCGTATCCAATGATATATTGTCTAAAATGGGATACACGCTCTTAAAATAAATATATCTCTTTCTCACTGTACTAAAAAAAGTCTAGTTTCCCAACGCGGAATTTCGGTTTGTCACAAGAATGGTAAACAGTTAAAAATATCACATATCAAATATATCTATACTAATATTATAAAGAGGAAACCTTTGTATTTTTATATGTGTGTATGGAGCTCGATGGCGCAGTGGTGGCGGTCTGCGAGTGCCGATGTTAAGCAACTTTCGCAAAGGCCGGTCATCGGATGGGTGACCAAAAATTTATTATCTCGAGCTCCTCCGTGCTTCGGAAGGCACGTAAAGCCGTTGGTCCCGGCTGCATTAGCATGCAGTCGTTAACAACCACCAATCCGCACTGGGCCCGCGTGGTGGTTTATGGCCCGTTCTCCCTATCCATCCATAGGGAAGGCTCGTGCCCCAGCAGTGGGGACATAAAAATGAGCTGATGATGATGATGTGTGTATGTATGTTTGCAACGAATAAACTCAAAAACTACTGGGCCGCTTTAAAAAATTCTTTCACCATTAGAATGCTACATTAGCGCTGAGTAACATAGCCTATATTAAAAAAAAATAAAAAACTAAAAACGACAATCTAATTTCCCAAGACAAAATTATTTGTTTGTTTGTTGTCATGGAAACCATTGATATATATTTAAATCAATGATGGAAACTGTCAAAGAGCGGTACGAAGTCCGCCGGGTCAGCTAGTAGATATATAAATAGATAAATATGTATAAAGACAGTGACACATTAACATGCCGCTGATTTGTTTTAAAGAGAAGGACGGACAATCAAACGAAATACACTTTCTTCTTTACAACTACTGTTAAGACGAAATAATAATAATAATAACAGTAAATCTCAGACCAAATAAAAAGTTAAGACGGAACTCTGTGAACAGCAAAGTGAGGCCAGTTTTTTAAACGTGTGTGTTTAAACGGGTGTTGCCATGATAATTCAATTACCCCAAAAGTACAAAAATAACATTAAAAATTAGCAACATTATTTTTAACGTTACTAGAAAATAACGTTCTCATATGATATAAATAAAAGTGATCCATTCCGACGTAAGCTGTTGGTAAAAAGTTACATTACAAGAAACAAGTAACGTTACGTTGCGTGTCACAGACGTCACAGTACCCAATAATAGGGTAAACAAAAACACTTCATCATAGCAACACTTGTGTTTCAAGCAATAACGTCTAAATTTTATTTTGATTTATTGAAAAATATTGGTTTCCAAATTACTTACGTGTGAAATATGATTCCATCCCGCTTTTTATCTTTTGAAGATTGATTCTTACACCCTTTCACAACACAATTCGGCATTTTCACATATAAATTTACGATTTATCAAAACGACTTGCTCCCACGAGCCACGGACCTACACTGACAAGTTAAGGCGTAGTTTTGTGCGTGTAATTGTGTATATACACGGCGAGGCGTAGTTTGACTCGGCCTCACTTTGCTGTTCGCAGAGTTCTGTCTTAACTTTTTATTTGGTCTGAGTAGTAAATAGACATGTTTTTTAATTGATGGGTTGACTTAATGAGTGCAGCATTCTCCTTTATTGCAAATGTAATACAAAAATATGTTTATGCGTTACTTTTAAGGGGATTTCTGAATGACGACACAGTGTTTAAAATAGATATAGTTTTAAACTATATACAATTATTTACTCTTCTGCATTTCTTTTTGCCAATAATGCAGGAAGTTGGATGCAATTTAAAGCTTGTTCCCCTTGTTAAGTTAATCGGATCTAGTTGAATACAGATTCTTCGCCGTCCGATCGGTAGTCATTTCCAAGAGAACTTCTAAGGAATACCAACCGTGGAACTTTTATTGCAGTGCTTTGAATAATTAAAGTATAATTCAACGTCTTTGTTCAGAAGTGCTTGTTTGTTCGCTTTAATTACGTTGATTGAACATTATTGTTTTGTATAGTTTTCGACGATAGCGGTAAAAATATGATACTTTGTTTAATTATTTAAATTATTATGAATTATTATTAGAAAGAAAATAATTTAAACTATAATACCTACATTCAACATTTTTTAAACATAATTCTTAGGACTATTTCGATAATCAGATGTGTTGTCCAAAAGTAAGTTAGCATTACCGCGTTTGATGGCTACTGGAACTTTTTGAACTAGATATGAATAGGAGCAATCTATCTCTAAAATGTCGTAGCCCAGATCTATGATAAAAAGTATTTGGTATCTGAGGACCAATGCTTGTTGTGAATTCTTTTGCAGTCTGACTTATTTTTATAAGTATCTACTACGTGCTTTAACAACGTTATAGGGTAAATTTGTTTACTAATGACGAAACCTAAAATTCAATTTAGAACAAAACAAATCATAAATACCCTGTTTTCAATAAATTAATATGTTTGTCTATGTCACATTACGCACTGTAGCGGCCGGTACACAGTGCTCGTAAATTGAAGACAAATAGGCATAAGTTATTGGTGCCAATAACAGCTAAGTTCACAATGCGTGATGTGAACTGATGTCTACGGTTCCGCACACGCGAAACAATCGAGTGATGAATCATCGCGCTATAATGGCAGCGTCGAAGTGTTCCAGTATACGTGCCCAGCTGTAGTCCACTTAGCGGTGCCATTAATGAATAATGTAACGTATAGTCGCGGCGACAGAATTTACAGGGCAGATATGAGTGGTCGACGCGATCGTGTTCCTACAGCGAGCTGATTCCCCATGGAACCAGAATAGTAAGTTATGGAAATGTGCGATTGGGGCAGCAGCGGCCACTAGTGGCCAATAACAATGTCGCATTAATATTCAACAAGCGCTCTCGGCGGTCGGCTGCTGTACGGACATCATCTACGCTATTCTTTGCCCGAGTAGAGCATCTTACTAGCTGATCGAATCTAACGTCGCTTGCTTTGAAGCGCATAGACGGGTAATGCACTCCCTCAACGATTATGATATGAAATATTTATTTTGTCGCTCATTTCGGAAACAGTCGAACATATACAGACAGGCAATTCCAACAGCAGCTTACGAGTACGTTTTGCTCTAATAAAAATAGAGTACTAGCTGACCCGGCGGACTTCGTACCGCTTTGACAGTTTCCGTGACAACAAAACAAACAAATCATTTTGTATTGGAAAATTAAATTGTCGTTTTTAGTATTTTTTTTTATATATTTTTTAAAATAAAAAGTATCTTATATCCATCCCAATACCTTTGAGCCGATTTCATGATGATCGGTTGTGTAGTTTCTGCGTGAAAGCGTAACAAACTAACTCACATTCACATTTATAAGTAACATTAGTACTTATAGAGTATTAAAAATCTCGTAAGCTGTAAGTGTAAATGTAACGATAATGAAAATGTAACAAGTAAAATAAATCTGTTAACTATTTAGACTATTACACATTGTGGTGTTAGACTTAGACCCGGAGGTACCGGATTCGTTTCTTAGCGAAGCCAGGGCATAAATTATATTCGGATTGGTTGGTGGTAGCGCTTGGTCGTAGAACGTAGTACGCCTGGCTAGGTACTACCATTTAATTTTAGTCTGTCACCATAGCTACAATGTGGGTGTAGTATTGTTGTTCCGTTCTGGCATTTAAATTTCAAAGTTAGTTCCTCGGTTCTCGGTGGTGAGTGTGGTTTGTGGTTGTAGTGTGTATCCTCCTTCGGACCTCTTGTCATTGACTATCAGGGAGTTTCTGCGGTTGTGAAATAGAACAAAAAGTGTTTTTCCAATCACTAAATTACAACTGGCTCTTAGTTGTTTTAATTTGTCTATTTGCTCTAGTTTCTAAGTCACATTTTATAAACATTAATGTAGAATTAATGTCATAAATTCTACTGAGACAATGCATAGTTTTAGAACGCATCTGTTGTGGGTATCCTACTCCTGATGCAATTTATGAGTTTAACCCAAACATGCAAATAATGGTAAGCCTTATTTATATTATTGACGTTTCGTTAAATAAAAAATCTATAAACAACGCAACGTTGATGGTAAACTAAGGTAAACTGCAAAGCTAAATAAAGAAAAAGCGCTGCCAAAGTGCTTATAGGCAGACAAGGTATTACGGCATATTTGTTTTACAAGAAACGTTTCTTCAAGTGATCGCTTGATTTCTCTATTCTTTTATAAGTTTGCAACACAGCGGTATCGAAACGCTAACAAAACCATGTTGCTTTCATGCAGACAAAAGATGAGTTGGCTGTCGTCCCACTTGTTTGTCTACGAAACTTTGCCAAAATTCTTTTATTGACTGAGTGAACGTTGCGGCGAGTTTTACGGGCGGGCGGGAGTTCTCCGCCACAATACATTGCCACCATTTTATCGGATCAACTTAGTAGGTACACATGTTTATAATCTTAGATAATTATGATAAAGACATAATAGCTTTTTTCTTGATAATAAAAGAAGATAGAGTTGTTTCAATATCTATATGAACAACACAACAACAACTGGTATGAATTAATCTTCCGTAGATTTATATACTTTTTAAGATGCGGTTCAAAAGTACCTAGAGGACTTGTTAGTACTAAACTTTTTATTTTAAGTTACTTGTATCTATCCATGTAATAATTGAAAGGACATTTAATTAGGACATAAAAATTAACTAACATTCATTTAAAATAAAATTTTGACGTTTTTCAGAGGTCAGTGAACGCTGCGGCAGCCAGAACTCGTGATCAGAACTATGTATAGCGCTACTACCCCGCGGGAGGTGACAGTGGTGGATGGCGCGCACTAATAATAGCATCCCCTCCAGCGCAGGCCGCCGTCGCTCCGCCGGCGGGAGCGCGCACATGTGGCCGCCGCGGCGCGCACTCGGCGTGCGCGTTTATTTTCGATACGGTCGTCACGCGGCGCGGTTCACGGTGTTCACGGTGCCTTACATAAGAGTGGCCGCGAGCGAGGCTCCGGCGCGCACCTCGACCGGTCACCGTCGCTGCAGGTCGCTGCACGATCGGGAAACCGATCCGGTGGACGCTTGCCGCCGGTTCTATTTCGAGAAAATACAAATTTGGAATGGATGGTACTCGCGAGTCGTAAGCTAACTCCGCCGGTTGAGTCCATTTTTAGAGCTGGTCTGCGCGTGCGCACCGAGCGCGCCGCCAGTGCTCAGCGAGCTGCCACCACGCCGCGTCGCGCGCCGCCCCCGCCGCCGGAGCCGAGGCCCGCGCCCTCTGAGCGGCGTCACTCTGCCCGAACTGCCTCCTACATCTCAACTGCCTTCAAACAACTGAATCACCCAGCCTCTGAAGAAAGAAGACGAGCCTTGTGCGAGTTCCGTGCTTCCTTACTTCCCATAGTGCTTATAATCGTATGGAATGTAAAGAAGTATGGAGCTGCGCGGGCGTGCCCTCGGATCCGGAAATTTCATCGCAGCCTAAACGTGTGACCGAAAATGTTTCAAGAAATAGTGTTGATCGTTGTTAAACAGTGACTTACTTGATTTCCGTGTTGTGTTCACTGATACCAATTTAAAAGGCCGAAGTGCAATGTACATTGGATGTCACCTATATTACGATCGAGCATATCAGATTAGCTTGTAAGATGAACAGATTTCTTTATTAAATTCTTAGTAGTTTTGAGGCTTACCATTTCCAAATCATTTATTTAGTCCGCATACACTAAACTTTAGAAAAGCCTGTTTATTTGAGTTGAAAAGGTAGGCAATAAAGTAGGGTTACGAATTAGTAAGTAAAAACAGGAATTGTTTATTCGGCAGCGAGTTGTCGTAAAATAACATCTGGCGTAGGTTCTGACTAAGGCAACATAAATAAACGTCAGACCAACGCCAACCGGAGCTCGGAACTTCTCTCCGCACTCTAAATTATATTTAGATGTAGGAGAGCTAGGCGGGGTTCACAGCTAACATTTTAAAACTAGTATTTAATTAGAATAGTCACAAAGTAGGGTGCAAGAAAAATTTGCTCAAAATTTAATTAATTAAAATACTTTTCTTTATGCAATAACTAGAGATAGTAGAGAATACTAGAGAATAGAATCTTATAAAAGCTTGGTGTAATTAGGACACATTCAAAATATATATTTTTTTAAATATTTCTATAGTTTGATGTGAATTGAGTTTGACGTATAATTATAATGAAACACTTTGTACGGATACTTTACTCGCGATTACGTTAACGTATTTTTTTACCAAAAATATTTTATTTTATTTTACAAAAGCATTTTATTTAACGCGAATAGATCCATATAAAGAGTTTAATTTCAGTGTGTAGTGTTCACGTGAATTTCAAATTGTAATTTAGAACAAACAAAATTGTGAAGTTAGCGTGTGTTAATAAAATATTTCCAGTATCCAGTGTAAGAAGATATTACTACAACTATTTTTCAGGATCAAGAAACGTCGTGCACTTCTCACATTGTGTTGTACAAAAGGGACCACATGTTCTACAATTAAACGTTTTGTGTCAGTATTGTTTCGCTGTCAGGACATTCCGGGACGAGCGAAACAGCGGAGAGGAATAAAAAAAATGGCGCAAAAAACAAAAGGCGGCGGCGTTAGGGCCGCGCCTGCGCCACATCTGGGCACAGTGCATCTCATTATGCGGAGCGGTCGCGGCTGAATGGGCCGGCCGACCCAGCCCGCCCGCCCGGCACCGCCCGGCCCGGCCCGGCCGTCACGTGGCAACACTAGCCACCTCCACGGAACACCATACACACACCACGCACGATCCAGGGTATATCACTATTTTCATGAAATGCCGTAAGTGACGATTTTTGTGAAGCTTGTCTGCGCTCTCTTTCGTTATACTGACACAGTATTTGAACCATTGTATTCGATATTCGGTCAAATAAATTTAGAATTCAGATAGATCTGAAAACTGTGATTCTCATCACATTTAGATAGACTTAACACAACAAGTATTTAAGGAGTTACGATTGTTGCGCTGTCGACTCTTACATTTCAACACATGATTGATAAAAACCAGTTGGATACACTCTTAAATGTTTATCGTTTAACTTTTATTTTAAGATTGACTTTCAAAAAGCGTACAAGCTTCAATCTACAAACAAGAAACCAACTCAGTTTAGGTAAATACAGACTTGGATTTAACTTTCAAACGTTTTGCAAACCCGTTTCTTAATTAGCATGATTGTTTACATCTTTATTAACCACAGATCCACCATAAACACGGTAAAATGTCTGATATCAGAGGAGGGTTACAATTATTTGCATTCATCTACTAACGCGGGTGTACAAGCAGAATTTTTAATGAGAGTAATGAGATTCACGTATAGCAGTTATACGTGGCGGCGCGTGTTGATCTGAATAATAAAAAATGAGAGCATTAAATAATTTTAATGACAACAGCCTACTTCATTTAGCAAACGAGTACATTTTTACACGAAATCATAATAACTTTGCATAATTAGTAAGAATAAGAGATACCATTTAGAACAGTTTTTAAACTTTAAATATAATTCTTGTATACATATGTTGATATACCTAATAAAAACAGCGATCACAACTTGGTTAGCTATAAACATAGACGGCATGAAAGTAATATCTCGCCGTTTGTTATTGTTCAATCAAAGGACAACTTATACAAGAACGCAAAGGCCATTAAGGTCCCATTAAGCATACGAGAGGAGCGTATGAAGCATGGCGAGCATTAGCCAGGTTCCGTTCATTGTTTCGAGTCGAGGGGCAGCGGGCAATGACAGCGCGCGCGCATTTCTATTGGCTCCACTCAGCCCTAACCAGTGATGGCGGTAGCGACGGCGATTTTAGAAATGAAATATAATATATGCTGTTATTTTAAAATACTTACAAGTATTACTTTGCTTTTACCGATATTTAAAAAGATACAAGAAAATCAAAAATATTTTTTCATAGCTTTACCGCTTTTAAAAGAGACTTTGAAAAGCGGTAAATTCGATAACAACTAAAGGAACAACTTCCTATATCGAAGCACTGAAAGCGCTGTTTTATTTGTTACCCGTATTTACGAAAATTGCGCGGACGGGGGAGTATGATATTTCGCACAGTTATAGTTTATATAGAGAAGGTTATCCGAATGTTATTTTTTTTTAAATTATGCATAAAAAATACATCAAAAAAAAAAAACAAAAACAACATTACACACACTACCATGTATTTGACACACACGTATTGTTCGTCTTTAATGCGGACAATGCCACCAAACCAAACTCACATTCTAATATTTTTTAATTTTTCATTGCTTAGGATACAATCCGTGCAACCTTAATAAAATTACGGTCGAATTTCGACCACTGGGCGACCACTAGTATCATTAATTGTTTGTTGTACTTTAGCCATAACATTTGAAAAAGTGATTCGCAAGGAAAGCGATCGGTACTCTCATGCCGAAAATCGCGGCCGCTACCGCTTCAATGTGTATTCCGGGCGTTACCGCGCAGCACAGAGGCGCGGCACTCAGCACCGACGACGACGCGACGGCGGCCGCCCTGCGATCACATGGGACATGCATGGCTGGCAATTATACATCGCACTCAAACACTGCATGCCAATGAACTTCAATGTTGAGTAAATTGATCGAAGGACTTATCCGGGACTAATACAATCATTCACATCTTTACTTTAAATATGTTTAACGCAGTTTAATGCTAGTAGCCTAGGCACACCTTTTTAAGTATCCGACGTTACGACTGTGTTGCTATACTAAGCCACCTATTAAGCACTTTGCGTAACATCCCGTTATTAAATTTTTTTTTAAGACTAATGTACACTACATAGAGCGATAAAAGAATTTGAATTGAATTGAATTGAAAGATTTATTTGTAATGGAACGCGGATTTTTTAAAGTCAATATCACGAAGAGACTAATTGATTTTAATTGATATTTATATTAACTAACTTGAACCCGATTTTGTTACAAATGATAGTACAGTTGATTGTAAATTTAAAAAAAAAACAGTATTTTTGCCCTTCGTTTGTGATCAATGTCACATATTAAGAACCTGTCGAGCATGAAATTTAAATCATAAATCTTACGGTAGCAGAAGACATCTACTTATGATTCTCAACAGTAGCCAAAACTAGCTTCATTGTAGGCCATCATAGCCACAGATTAAATAATAACGTCCCAATCCAGAATCGAGCCGATCCGCGCCCTTTAATAGTGCACGCCTTTTACTACCGCACAAAAGAGTTTTCTATGAGAAAGGGATCTTGACCTACCAGTTTGTTCAGAATGTTCAACTCTCAAAAACAATTTATTCATGCATCCATGCAACGACTACTGCCAACAAAAGAATTTAAAACTAGACAGGGGGGATAATGAATACTAGACAAAAGCCGTTTTAATAGAGTTACTTGCGTGCAATTCGGTTTTGTATGTTTTTTTTATCTGGATGAATGCTTTTATGTTTGTCGGGATAAGAGAGAGGAAAGGATTGGAACAGTGGAGCGCTCTGGAGTCGTATTTTATTCTCGAGATCGGTAGGCATTTCCATAGTATTATGTATACGATGGATATCGTGTTATTGGCGGATGACGCGCGAAAAATAACTAGCAGACGAATATTTGGCACGGCTCCAGAGGCCACATAAAGTCTCCTGATGCTTCGCCGCAGTCGACATTTCTATCCACACACGTTGGACGTAACGGTCTGTAATGTGAGTCTACTCACAACTTTCTTAAGGACACTTATTACAAACTTACTACAATGATTTTGTTTAATAATTTGGTTTATACCTTAGAACATACACATACGTATTTAAAAAGCTTGTCAAACTTTTAAGTGTAGTTCCTAATATTAGTAAACACAACATGCAATACTAAATAATGTTCAAACAGTAAAAACAAATGAATAAAAAGTATATATGCATAAATAAGCTCAAAATTACAACCAACCACTTGTTCATAATAACATAGTTATGTTTTTTGGAGTTAATTAGTTAAGTTACATATTGATTAACTTTCTACAATTTAATGAATTAAGTAGACAGACAATAAGGATATACCATTAAAAACAAACTTGTAAAAAAACCAAGTAAAAAGTTGTGAGATCCATGTAATACCAAGTTCTCAATGTTAAAAATCTTTTATGTTTTAAATAAATAGATTGACTTGGCCATCGCATTAAAACACAATGTATCTCACAGGTACCTAATAGACATATTATATTAAATTAGATTGTTTAGTGCGATTGCCAAGTCAATCTATTTATTTAAAATATAAACAAGAGCTGATCAGAAATATCTTACCTACTTCTTAACTGATCTTTACTATTTGTAAAAATATTATGATCGGATGTTAACGACGGTAGTTGTTGACATTGAATGGGCGTCTTTGGCTTTCAAAGTATAAAAGTAAATAGTGTTGAATAATTTCGGTGGGCTGGTTAGAACCACGATAGCTCAATTGGGAGAGAACTGACCCGGAATGTCAGAAGGGTGCAGGTTCAAATCCTATCCTATCCTATCCAGAAAAATAGACAAAAAACTAGGTATTGTAACTGAATTATGGTAGTTATGTTATGCAATGCATCCGCACCACAGTGCTGTGCCTGTTACAATTAGGAAGATTAGCAAATGCTTGAGATTTTTATAATAAAGGTACCACCATCTGCCGAGATGGCGAATATGTAAGTAATTATGATCGACTTGTAACCAGCATCAGCAGTGGGATGGGCTAACAAAGGCTTTCACACGAGGACAAGGAAGAAGAAGCTCATGGAGAGAGCAGGGTGCTGTTAGAGCGCATTAGAAAATTCGCCAAAGAAAAAGTCGACAATGTCAGCTAAAACTAAGGCTAAGATTATTGACACGCCACGGAGGTCGTAAAACGTAGTTTTAGTGTTGTTATGCCGGCTGTGCACGCTCGGGTGAGTCAGCTGGAGACTGTTGTACGGTTAGCAACGACAGTAACTCAACACTATAGTACCGTGTCATAGTAAAGTACAGCAAGAACATGTAAAATATAAAACAATGTGACTCTTAATACAATGGAATAAGAGTCGAAACTCATGTTTATGCTCGTGACTACGAGTATACTAAATTGTTAAGCAATTTTTGTTGTTGACCGTACATCGATGCTTAAAGTTAATTTTACATTTACAGCTTCGTATTAAACCATCAATCTACAATCGTCTCGAGCAGTTTCGCCCCAGCCGGCATATACGATACGTTAGTAGAGGTTAGGGCCCCATCCCCGCGGGGGCCTAAAGTTTGAATACGCAGCAGCCCGGTGTTTTCGAAGACGCGTTAAGCCCTTGATCCTGATTGCTATCATAAGAGAAAGTTAACACTCTTAATCTTGTATTAGACCACCTTTGTAAGTTAATGGCACCATATAAAGAGAGAACTTTATAAATTAATTAGTTAAAGTTTTTATTGTCCCTGTTCATAAAATATTTTTTCTGACCAACATACGAAATAATACTGTCCGTATAACAAAAATAGATTAACGCTGGAAAAGCTATTTTAACAATAAGCTCACACAAAAATTAATATCATATTTGTTTGTCTGTCTAATTACCTATATAAAGAAAAAGTTCTGAAACTGCTGAATCGCTATGAAGCGTTTTTATACGCGAGAATGATACTCGTGTGTCATGTAAAGCTGCTCGATATATTTAACCTTAAATAAGACAATAATGTGGTCGGACGTTATTAATATTAACTAGAGATTTTCGAAAGAAACCAATTAAGTATATTTAAAAGATTCAACGATCGACATTTTAACTCCAGAACTTGTCATGATACTCGTGTGTCATGTAAAGCTGCTCGATATCTTTAACCTTAAATAAGACAATAATGTGGGCGGACGTTATTAATATTAACTAGAGATTTTCGAAAGAAACCAATTAAGTATATTTAAAAGATTCAACGATCGACATTTTAACTCCACAACTTTTGTCATGATATGCTCGTAGCAACTTCTGCAATTAGAAAATGGTTAGCTGACTAGATGTTAGCAGGTGTCTCCTTAACTATTTAGTTAGACATTAATCTTAATTAATTGTTGCATGTTAGCAATTACGCTCATTCATTAAAGGTTAATTGATTTGGAGGTGCTCTATGTTTGATCTAGATTGACCTATAGAATTAATAGAGAACACAGAATGGAACGTTGGAGGTAATGACGGAGGAGGATGACGTTCCGAACACATTTCGTCTTGGTAACTTACTACAGCACGCCGTAATAACCTCGATGGTTAATGGAGTATTTATAAAAAAAATGTACAACTATGTTATATGATAAAATAAAGAAAAAAAAATCGTTTATGAGAACGGGTCGGTGTCATTACTTCCTATTGTTATCCAAACGAAGGTATTCGTAAGTTTGTTATATAGGTAATATCTACCTTTATACATCTGTATTCATAGACGCAAAATAACACTTCCCGACTGAATGTCTTAATGTCTAATCATTAAATCTCCGAGACTATAAAGCTGACTTGAAATTTGGCAGGTAAGATCCGCTAAGAAAAGACTTTTAAACATTTCCTTGGGGATCTTATCTTAGCGGTGCCTTCGGAGGTTTCCCTCTCTCAGTGCACTTATTATCGTAATAAAGGGGCAAAACCTTTTCTACAGGTTCTGTTTAGTGTAAGGTCTGAAGACGTCGTTTTACGAATTGATGGCATTAAAGCTAAATTGATGTTAACAAGTGTATCTATAGAGACTGAAACCGAAATAAAAATTTCACTTAAAAAACCGGCAAATAAACCGAATTTTAACGTGCTATGTCTCTAGTCAGATAAACAAATAGTTTAACGTGTGTGCTGCTCCGTGTTGTATGTTACATGAAACAATATGAAAAATAATGGAGTTGTTATTTTTAGTTGGATTTTAAATATTTAATTTACTTTTTTAGTAAGCTTTATCGGCACCGAGCCGTCTTGCCTCTGATAAAATATACCTACGTAACGCTAACAAGATTAATCATTATGTAAAATGATGGAAGTACTGTAATAAAGTTCTGATATGATACTTCAAATGGATTAGAACGAGGATGTGCCTCTGCCGGAAACAAAGGAAGTTTTTATAGTCAGGCGCCTGGTCATAAAACGAAGGTTCTATCGGTCCTATCGACTAAAGTGGCCCGACCCTTAGAGTTGATTGTTAAATGAGTAATTAGTAGCATGTGTGATCAGGGTCCTCCGGTGGCCGCCGGCCGCGTCGCCCATCGCATAATAAACCGACACCAAATTATCTTTTCATACATTTAGTTGAGAATGATTGCACAACAACATTTTCCGAGCGGAGTACGCCGTGTAATTACGCCATCTTTTTTCACTTTAATATCCTAACATTAAGCCGCTGTTACGGTAATAAGTATATGTTGTTTTTATTAACATTTTAAGGGTAAGAACTAAGCGTAAACAGTTATATTATACTATGTTGTGCGCATAGTAAAAGTACGTGTAATAGTTATCGTTACCTTAGATACTTATACATTATAAGATAACCTATTAAATCATAGAAGCAAGCATTAAGCAACAAAAAAGAGACTTTAATAAATAACAATCCTATTTACAACTTTAAAGCATTAAACTAATTAAACTATTTGTAATGAGTTCAACATTATTTAAAGACGTAAGTTACTGAGCGTGCTTAAACGAACGCCTGACGTACTGTAGACTAACATGGTGTAGTCGATCGGCGTTGCAGCTATTTTCACGGTAGGAGTAAACGTTTGCTCACAACATTCGTGCATCAATCAACTTGACAACCAAATGTTCGATATAGAATTTAATAATAGACTGGGTTCCAATAAGCGATGCAACGTATGCATTGATTCATTACAAACTCGATGTAAGTGCAAAGCTATCTCGAGCCATCGGCTTATATGAGGGGTGGTTTAAAGGAAGAAGTAAATTCCCTCATAACATTCTTGTTCTTCAGCCCAAAGTTGGTATCATTTTGAAATAACTTTAGAAATCTATCATTTAACGATAGAATTACTAGGTAGGAACGTAGTTTAAAAAAATAAAAATTTATTCATCTTTTGTAAATAACTTCATTGTTTGATGTTGAGGAATATATTATGCTATGTTTTGTAAATAAAGACTATTGTTGCTATTAATTAGCCACATAAACCAAGAATAACTAACAAATAAAAAAATCTTATGTCATTAATTCTAAAATGAAAGTGACGTTGGTAAAATACGGTAAAATAATAAAATATGAATGGTAATCGCTACTCTCGCTTCATGGGGGTATAGTCCAAAAGTGTGTCGGGAACGAGCCCCGTGACGCCCAGCCGTTGCTTAAAAATGAGCTGGAAACGCTGCCACGGCGCCGCTGGGACCGTACGCTACAGATTTTTGATGTCGATATAACAACACTCCCGAGCCGCATACATCATATTTAAATCCCAACACGAAGACTTGCTGCCATTTGAACTGATATCACGTTCCCCGAACCAGAGATACAATGTTCTTTGCGATAATTAACCTCGTTCGAGTCGCTTAAACTAGATACGTACGAATAGCTACCCGCCGCCGCCGCCGCTCGGTATTCGCAGCTTAACTAAGCATAAATTATATTATCGTCTCAAGTTCGATGGAATTACGGCGTAAGGTAAACCTTACGTGCTCGAACAAAATGAGCGGTGTATTTATTATTACATTAGCTATTTGTCCTTCGCCATCTACTCTAATAGATCAAAGAAACTAAAATAAAAGAAGTCATCGGGGATATTATTTCAATATGGAATAATATGCAGACAAGTATCGGTTGGCTACACAAAAAGACGTCTCGATGGATCGAAACAGAAAGAAGAGGTTTCTCAAGGAATTTTACGTGAGGAATAATCCCGAAAGCGGCCGACACAATTCTTCATTTCATTCACGTTCCCCTGCGATGAAACTTTTTCTCTGCAATTTTTCTGTGGAGGGCGGGGAGTGATCAGGTGGGGCGGCTTGCGAGTCGCGGCACGTAGCGCCCGCCCGCGCCCCGCGCCGCCCGCTGAATACAAACTTCATTAGCCGTTTGATAATTAGCCCGTTAAATGCCCCTCATGCACCCACCTACGATCTTCTCTCCTCAAACGATCTTTATACACAATCAATTTTATAAATTAAAACCAGCCTCAACGTTTAAATTGGCTTGATGAAATCTAAATCTAAAACAAATTGTATTTCTTTTAGCAAAGCAACTAATTGAAGATCCTACAATGAATTCGGTATTAAATCGGGCTTGTAAACAGTTATTGTCTTACTTTATTTTGTATTGGGTAAAAACTAATCAGTCAGAAACTTTGCGAGACTGACATATCATTCAGCAATTACATTGTTTCTAAGCAAGAAGTTCGCTTTTTGTATTAGTATGTGGTAATTAGCTTACATGTTTGGGTAATGATCTTATAGCGTCTAAGCACCGTGTTAAACAAATCTAGTACAATTCTAAAGTTTAAAATACCACAAGATTTTATTTGGCTTGGAGTATGTAGAAAATTAACTAATCCGATTCGTTCCAACACAAACACTATACAGGATATTGCACTGAAACAATTTGGCGAGTATTATATTCCGCGAAATTGTTTGCTCAAACCGACACAGTACTATGTAGGGTTTACACAAGCAATTTTAATCGCTTATTTTAGAGAGTACGCCAAAGGAAACTTGGCTCAGGAGCGGATAATAAAAACTTACAATTTGGCCGGAACGTCACAGGAAGGAAGACACGAAACAAAGGGAGTGCGCGCGAGCCAGAGACGGGGCCAACTTAGAAAAATTAGGAAACAATGGAGCAGGAAACGCGTTTACCCCGGAGTGTCTGGCGGTGCCCTCTCGTTACGATCTCCTTATAGCTTTCGCCGCCGAGCCTTGAAGCAACCTGCTGACTACAGGTAATAACCGCTAAGGTATTGGCTATATAAGCTGAAAGGATTGTAGCCTATTTCGCTAGTGTCGAATCGAACCTTTATACTTGATACCTGCTTTATTGAGGTAGAGTCGATGTCACTTACACAACATGTTTCGAAAACTCTTTACAGTTCTCGTGTGTAAGCGAAATAATGGTCGGTTATAAAAGCAACCACAGATTAAAGGAATACAAAATGTATTCAACATAATCATTCTGTTAAAGTGTCTGAAACCGTAATTGAAATAGCGATGTACGTAAATTCTACTTTCAAAGGTCGCTTTAAATGAAAATATTTAGTCCTTTGAAATGTTGACATAATATTGTGAAACTACGGGCAACACGGGTTTCAACGAACTAGTGTGATTATCCGATTTGCATTCTAATTAATAATAGCTATAATGAAGTAATACATATATTTTTTTAAAATAAACAACGATATATCTATGTTAAATAATGTTTACATAAATATTAATAATACACATTATTAATGTCGTTTTCCCTATTTAATACAAGATACCATCTGATGAATTTGTGGAAAGGTGAAAACATTTAAAAAGCTGCTGCTATTTTAGAGCTACAAATAATATGTCCAAACTTTTAAATTTTGAGTTCAAAGTTACTAGTAGGTAAATACGTTTATAATTCTAATCTCACGCTTGTAATCCTTTTAAATTTTCAATGACAAAAGTCGTCTCTCTGTATGTCACAGCTATTTGTATCGTTGACTTTCAAATCTAGAAAGCTAATTCAGATATCTTTAGTACCACATTTTGAATAGTAATTTACAGGAGAGCATTTAGGTTAACCTCACTACCATATAAAATAATGGTCATATTTCAAAGTATTATAACCTACTTTTTTGAGGTATCATTTACAAGGGATTGCTTTGAAGATTGAGTTTATTATATTTGTTAATTCAAAGCCAATTACTTTCCAATAAAACCTAAAAATGTGCAAATAAATCCTAATTATCTTCGAAGTTTGCTAGGCAAAAATCTGGAATAATTCTTAGTTAAAAGCATATTTCGGACATTTCATTTATCTTATGAAGTTACTACAAGATCACTGGCCTCTCCGCACTTTTTTTAGTATGCGTAATTTTTAAAGGGTTATCAATCATTCAGCACTCTAGACTAACTAGCGACTGACCTAGGCCAATCGAGACAGACATGTAAGCAATATAAGTGTTTTTTTTTTTAAACACCTAAACTCGGCTTAAATATAGGTATATTTAACTGTTGACAGTTACCACAATAAAAATATGAATCGATAGTACAACTCAAACAAAAATTTGGATCTAACGCGTACGCCCGCCGCGCCGGCGGCGGCGCCGTACGCTGCGAGCGTTGACAACCGCCACTATTAGCATTGCCATGCATGTAATTCAAACTGCCTTAGTGGTCTAGAGGTTAACCACTGTTCTTAGACCTAGAAGTCACGGGTTCGATTCCCATAGGTACATGTTTGTACTCGGTTTTTTTGGTGGAAGGGCTTGTTTTAAGTCCGCCTGGCTAGTAATCACCATTACCTATATCTAAATGTCGCTATACAACAATGCTAGTAGTATTGTGTTCCTAAAATTAGAATTAAGATAGTCAGTTCTGTCTAACGTTGAATGCGATGATAAATAACTATCATTAACCACCTCACCAAAGCTACCATAAGTATGCTATCACTAACCACCTCACACCACAGCTATCGTATTTATTAGCCTTTGAATATAATTTAAACGATACTTTAATCATAAATGATATAACACTTGAAAAAGCGACGGCCTCAGGGGTACTCCAACCCACGACCCTTCGCAATCCGGATTTCTGCGCTCTACATAGATGATCGAGATTTTAGTTTCAATGGCAATTTATCAACTGCTTCTGTTTAACTTCTGTTCAGCCAGTGTTTAGTTCTAGATAACATCTAGACGACCTATCGCCCGCAATATACCTATAAACAGTAAAATACTCTTTTGGAAGATTATGAATAATGACAGTAAAAGTAGAAAGTAGTAGGGTGAATGACCCAAATACTAGCACTACACCAGTTTATCAGCACGTCGAAAAAAACTAATAATATAAGATTAATATTTAATTTATTTAATATTTAAAAGAGTATTAGAAGAAGTAAAGCATGGCATGCCAAAAAACAAGCTTCTAAAACATTTAATGTTCCGAGAAATAATAGAATTATTAAGAATAAAAAGAAAACAAGTTAAAATACACAATCAACGAATTAGAAAAGATACTGACTGAAGATAAACTAATGACTGAGAAAAACAGTCAGACAGTTTTTATGTAAATAATTTTTAAGAAACGTTTGTATTGCTCTGCCTTTACTTTACTGGTTCCTAGTTTTAAGCAAATAAATGTATGGTTTCATTTTAAGATTAATTATTTTAAAGTTTATCTAACTAGTGAAGGTAATGTTCCTAATTCCAAAGATCTGTCCATTATAGTCGACTGAAATTTGAAAAAGTTAGTTGTTTAGATACATTTTGACATGCCATAATTAATAGAAATGTTAAAAGACTGATTAACAATAAAAAAGAGTACTAAATTTTGAAGGATATTTTATTTTTCAGCCCTTAAAACGTATTACAATTCACAGTGCTTATAATTGGGTAAGTAGGTGATATTAATTGGTGATGACTGTGCTGATGAATGGTGTTAGGCTTGTTTTTTTTTTAATTTTAATTTAGACTCAATAATGACTACAAATATTTAAAAAATCTTACTTTACACAACAGGTGATTATATTCTCAACATTATTAACGCAACACAAAAGTTATAGATTATTGTAATATATGAAATATTTAGAGTTGAAATTGAATGACCTCTTAAAGTGCTCATAATTGGGTCCGTCACCCTATATGTAATTAATAAGTAATATATTTGAATATATATATAAATTAATGCGGTTAGTTATTTTAACCCATGATAACATTACAAAATCCACCGGTAATGTAAAGTAAAATAAATATCCTATATCACTGTCCCACAGCTGGGCAAACACCTCCATCTTTGAAATCAACTCATCGCTACAATTTATAAGTGCAAAAAACCCCATGTATACGGTAGTTAAAATACAAATAATATTTTAATATTTTTTTGGGTAATTCTATGATTAGTTTTTTATTACTCTACTAGCTGACCCGGCGGTCTTCGTACTGCTTTGACAGTTTCTATGACAACAAATTGTTAAATAGTTTACGCGTGAAAGGGTATCACACAAACGTACAAACTCACTTTTTTAATAATAAGTCTTTGATTATACTCTTGGGAATATATGTACAAAATTTCATGATGGTCGGTTGAAAAGTATACACGTGAAAGAGTAACAAATAAAAAAAAAAAAAACAAACTCACTTTCGCATATTCAGTTAGGTTACTATTAGTTAGGATGGTTAGGGTATAAACTCTGATTTAAACGCACATCTGCTTATAATCTTATGCTTATACTGCTGCTTATAAGCTTATGCTTATACTGCTGCTTGTAACGTTCACCACTATTGTAACCCTGTAAAGGCCATCCCAATCCTATCCAAACTATTCGGAGAATCTAGTAGAGTGTGGGAGCACGCTTGCGTGATTCCCTTTAGAAACTTTCTGACGTTGTTTTGATCGTGATCAAGCAGTGTGGCTTGAGAAACCCACAAGTTTAAGTTTCTCGCCGCCCCCAAAAAAGTCCGGTGACGCTGTGAAGGCCGTTTAAAGATAAACAGCAAACTCTCTTCTAAAAATTTTTGAGCGTATCAGCGAAATCAATCTTTTTTTATATATTGATTCAACCTTTTCTGAATAAAATCGGATTGAGTTTTCAAACATGACGTGTCAAAATAAAATGTAATTTAAATCAAAAGCACTAAGGAGTATTGATATCAACTTCAAAGCTCATCACCGTCAAAATAACATTCTACCCCTTTTTAACCCCGTTAGGGGATGAATTTCAATAAAATACGAAACACGTCTTCCATCAATTCTGTTAAAAAAGGTTTATGCAAAATTTGAAGTAGATTGGACCAAGGAATCACATTGTCCCATACAAATTTTGCCACCCTTTTTCACCTCTTTAGGGGTAAAATTTCGGAACATCCTTTCTTATCGGATGTCTACGTCATACAAAGAACACACCCTCCATATTTCAGGTCTCTACGATCAGCGGTTTAGGCTGTGCGTTGATCCGTCAGTCAGTAATTCAGGACAAAGCATTTTATATGGGGTATAATTTAAGGGGGTGCAGCGCGGACGCAAAACTGCGAGTTTCAAGTTTCTTTATGATAGCGAGCGAGCGGCGCGTGGCAGTGGTGTGACAACGGCGCACGACTACGAATACGCACGCACACTAATATCTGTACATGACCTTGTGAAAGGATTAAGCTAACCTATACTAGTCCTTTTAATGTATAAGACCTATTCAGCGCCTAGCACCAGTGACTTAAAAACACGTAAATTTTCAAATTCCGCGCTGCACCCCCTTAAACGCTCACCAGAAATATTTTTTAGACCCTAAGCCTAAGTACCAAATAAATTAAATGACTGTACAAATATTATTTTTGCTTCCCAAAAAGGATAAAGAATCAGGATACGAGCTGCCCTACTCCTGTAGGTCACGTGATAGGTTAGAAATTTAAGACAATCGCGAAGCGCAACGTGGTGATTGTCTTGAATTTCGAGGTTATTTTTTTTATTAGACAACAGAGAGCAAAAATTACCAAATTGAACCTCGAGGCATAAAACATTGGTGTTATCTATTTGGTGACAAAATAACATATTTGTTCTGAAATGCAGTTAAAAGGTATTCATATATTTTTATTGCATTTAATGAAAATATAAATTGTATCCTTTTTATAATATTTCAGAAAACACAATTTGGTGAGTATTTATCAGTATTGGTAAGCGTTTCGAATTTTATTGGTAGTAGAATTGATACATTTTTGGTAGGCGTTTAAACACAAGCCTTTTATATGTATAGACTAGTTTTGTTCGCGGCTTTGCTCACATGGGCTACATGACCTGTAATTGTTTTAATAAAAGCAAAACTTATTTAAGGAAAAAGTGTCTAAAAGGATGGATAATCTTGAAACACTTCATAATTTCTAACCAGGCCACATACCGAAAGATTTAACTTTTATAATGACAGATTTCCATAAAAACTTTAAACCCCTATTTCACCTCTTTAGGGGAGGTTTTTTCCAAAAATGCTAAAACACGTCATTCTTTATTTTTATTGAAAAATCTACAGATCGTTTAAATTAATCATTTTAATACTTCTTACTTTAAAAATATCGATTTGCCCAAAAAAACTTTCTTCCTTTTTTACTCCTTACAAGAAAAATAAACAAAATTCCTGAGACACGTTATTTTTTATTTTTTTCCAAAAAGCCAAATAGCAATTTTCATGTATTTTACTTAAAAACTGACGGACTTTCATACAAACTTTCACTCCCTATTTGACCCCTTAGTGTATGATTTCCGTAAAATCCTTTATTAGTGGCTGGTTACGACACTCAATTAACCTACCGTCCAAATTTTATCTAATTAGCTTCAGCGGTTTAGGCTCGGCGATGGTGAATCAGTCAGGACAAGTCATTATATGTATATAGATTGAAGGTTAGCAACAAAACAAGCCCAAATCCAAATTAATCCAACTGGTGCGCAGTAAACATACATTGTACACGGTAAATGGGCAATGTCTGTTAGGCTTAACTTAGTGCTACCTAATTAATTACAGGTATACGATATGCGTTAATCACAACATTAAATATTTTAGACATTAACATTAAACCCTGTTATTTAAAGACGTGATGGACTCATTAAACCTGGCTTAAAATTAATGCACTATTTACATAATAAACCAAGTTTAACTATAGTCCATTTTGATTTTGGGTTTTGCTAGTGATAGAGTGAATGTGTCTGTTGAGACACAAAGACTCAATTGATGTCTTAAAGTACAAGTATTTATAAAAAGATTACAGTCTGGTTGCGATTTAATAATTGCTTATAGATATAAAATGTTCAAATAATTTTTAACGCAAATTTTGTTGGTATGTCAGAAGGGTGCAGGTTCAAATCCTGCTCGTGGAAATTTTTTCATCATTTGTGATTTTGCTTATACATATGTTACCGCACATCTATAAACATTTCGTATAATTCATAACATTTATATGTTTTCACATAATAATATCTTTATTTTTACAACCTCCCTTGTAGCCCGTCACAAACCGCATAAATAATATCGAAAGCAAACACAATCAACGGAATTGTCCATGAGGCCGAACAGATTTGCCGGACGTGCAATAAGCAATATTAATCCATGCAAACTGATACAATTACAGTGAGATTACAGTTGCTTGTGTTGCGGCCGTTAGCCGTTCGCTTACACGGATGGCCGGGCCGTGGAAGTATTGGAGTTTAGCTTACACTTAACGATTGGATTTAGTTGGGCCGGGAGCCCGCCGCACCTACGAGCCTGATCGATATCGTGCACGAGAAATTTAAACTGATATTTACCTCCGTCTACCTAGATAGTCTAGATACACACGCTTGGGTAGACCGTATACCGAGAAATTTATAGATGGGAAACCGAAAGAAGATTAGTAAATTTATAAAATATTGGATTTACAATGTTATTAGAGAGGGCTTATACTCAGCAGTAGGTGTCAACGGGTAAAAGTGATTATAATAACACTCGCGCAATGAAATATCAAAAAGCAGACGTGGATGCAGCCAATATTATACAAGAAATATTTTTAAATTACTTTTGAACTAAGTTACAACAAACGGTAACAACTTTTCGCTTTCATCTCGAAAGCTTTTCTATAGTAATACCTACTTTAGATTTCAAGTTAGTCTACTGTGATTTTATATTTTTTTTTTGGCGCTATGGCGCTCATTAGGGGAGGCCTATGTCCAGCAGTGGACTGGGATGGGCCGATGATGATGATGATGATGATTTGATTTCTTATTTCAAAATAATGCACTAAATATACTTTTAACAGCGTATCGCTAAAATAATGCGCAGTATGACCATTTTTTAAAATTAATTCTCAATCTTATCTTTAAATTATAATAATCGTTTTTACAACGTTAACATTTTTACACAAATTTTAATTTTTTTACATAACCTTACATTACTTATTTCTATTTCTTCTTAGCAGTTTTAACCACTTTTATAATATACTCTAGCAATTTTTTTCTAGTGTGGCCATTATCCGCAAATAACCTATTTCCAATTAGGACAGTTAAGTTAAGTCTTTCATTTTGACCCTTCCCGTCTTGCTTAGTCATTCTGAAGTTCAGAATCTGAACACTCACAATCAGACGTAACAGCGGATTGTACTGGTTAGTATCCTATAACATTATTTTTCTAAGTCTATGCTGCTAAATATATACGAGAACTTACCTACTATGCGCCATCCTAAAGTTATAGTTTTCTAAATACTACCTCTAATTTAATAAGTAATTTAAATAAATAATTTAACGACGACAAGTTCCTATGTATATTTTTGTTTTCGCTGTCTAGTATTGGTAAGGAAATAATTTATCAAAACATAAACTGTTGCTTTTATTATGGTATATACAGGAAAGGGTACTATTTAGTTATTATTAATTACAAAATAAATTCATAACTTACGAACTTACATCATCTACGAGTATCGATCTATCGATCTATGATCTCATGTGAGATGAAAGTAAGGCTCAACGTAAAGAGTAAAACAATATATTTCATAACCCTTTAACAACTAAACATGTGTAAACATGTCAAACAATATGACGTTCACTGTCCCAAATTTCACATAAATTGTAAAACATTGGTGAACATTAGTAAAGTAAAACTTTGATTAAAAATAATCAAACAAATCCGTACTGCGAACACAACGAAGAGAAAAACTTGAACGACAAAGAACTCAAAAAGTTTGTACACCGGCAACAGGTAATAAAATAATGTTCAATCAAGCACCGAAACAGTTTCATTTCAGTTGTCGGAGGCTGCGTGAGCGAGCGTTACTTTAGCATTACTCGGATAGAGAACGGTTTGTTTTTTATCATTAATGGGGTTTGCAATTTGCAATAAAAGTGGATGGAGCGGGGGGAGAGGGGGAGGGCGACGCGGTCGCGGGCAGCGGCGGCTATTTCGACGTAATTAAAACAAACAGGAGGCTCGACACTCCTCTCTAATTGCGTTCGTGTTGAAATAATCACAAGGACTTCGACAGAGGATACAGCTCGGCGATGCTGATCGATCAAACTCGATTTGTCAACGGGGTAGCTGTAAATACGGCCCTGCCTCATTACGGTGTGAGAAAATATCCTGTTCTGCTTTGAATGTGTCGATCGCACTCAATCGGCATATCAAGAGAGAATAAAAGCCGATTTCTTTATTTACATTTAACACGTATTACTTCGTTCGTAGTAAATATATACAAAAAGCATCATTATGTTTGTTAAATTTTCAAAGAGTTTTTGATAGGTTTCTATGTGAAGTATTTTTATACAATCTGTGGAAATATAATGAAGCTATTGATATTGTTATGTACTAACTTTGGGACATTTTAATAACCATTTGTATTAGCTCTTAACCACATGTTATAGACACAACTTCTTGATAAGTGGCTGATAATCTATCTTTTGAATGAATTAATGAATGAACAAACATGTATTGTTAATACACGACACATACACAAAGTCACATTAAAAAACGGGAACTAAAAATACAACCTTAGTGTAACATATAGTATGTATCTATTCAACCAAAGAGCTCCGACTCAGTATTTTTTGGAGTGACTAAGGTCACAACACTGATATTCTGCCGAAATCCGTGAAGAAAACACGCAACGTGCCTTTTCTCCTGCTTATGCATAAATCACATCACAGAAGCAGAAGTTTTGTATAGAAGAAGTTTTGT
>OY720024.1:14543402-14610046 GCA_963082485.1 Eudonia mercurella
AAAAGGAAAAAAATACGATGGTAGTAGGTAGTAGTAGCCAAAAACGTCATTTAATAAATGCACTAGATATTCTTCAAAATGAAATTGAAAACATAATTACAGAATATGACCACGCCCTTTTGTAAGTCTATCGTCGAACTAACGGCTAAAAAGACCTAGGAAGAGAAGATGAGATAGTTGTAGCCAATATAAATTATAATATAATTACTGTTTTACAGTTCATAAACACTGCGGACTTTATTTTATTAACATAGTAACAATGACCTTAGCTAATGTCAGTAATCCAAAAATGGAGTGCGTTGATATGGCTATAAAGACTATTTCTCTTAACATAAAAAAATAAAATCATATATATAAATATTTTCGGCAATAACAAAACGGAAAATTAGATAAATAAGAAATTTATGTTACTCACATAAAAAAATTGTGGGCTTTCATTTCGTTTCATTTTATTAAATTATATTACACTTGTTGTATATACGCGTAGTTACAGTGTAATATCAGTATTAAATGTTTAACATTCACATCACAAAAATTTAACGCGTGTTTCATTTCACAATCACAACAACTTAGAGAAAATAGCGTAGTCAGCCTTCGAAACAACGAGCTATTGTAGATAACATAAAAGGAAATTCCTTACATAAAAGTTGGAAACAAAAGAATAAATATAAATTAAAAGGTCGTAACAATATTTCAAATCTTGACGCAACTCTTTCGTCTCGCGAGTCATGACTGAGTTTAGTGCCGAAGCTTGATGGCTTTTCAGAAATTTTTTTAGCGACTGGCAGCCGTACCCTAGGGAAAACAAGCTTTCGGAAGGTTGTGGATAAAGTCGTTTGTGTTCGTGTATGTAGGTATGTATCGATTAGAGACTCCGAGGGTTTTCGGAGTTCGCACGCGAGGGAAGGATCATAACGCGCGCGCGGCGCACTTCGATATTATAACGAGATTACGCGAGCCACCGCTAACGGGCTCCGACCAGGCCTCCCCTACTAACACTTTAATAACTTGCTTTGACTCCCGACAACTTAATAGTAAAAAAGGAATGCCCAAGGCAAGAATGTTAAGTTGATTTTACCAAAGGGCTTTAACCACAAAGTAAAAATACAATAAGCTCCTTCGTTGTGAAGGGAAAGTTGCCTATTAGAAAATATGAACATTTTAAATTAATTAAGTTCAAGATACTTTTGTATGAAGGTTGTAACGACCTTGTTGTTACCATTTATTTTATTTATGTTCATAATACTATTCGAACGGTTTAGGTTAAATATTATGAGTTACTGGTACAATTGAATTCATTAATAATTGAACTGAATTTCAATAAATCTTATACTCAAATAGATACAGACAAAATTTAAGATGCTTTAACCAAATTGATCCAACGTTTCGCTTTTACAAGTTAAAGACAAATTAATTATAAGATCTTGATTAAAAATCTGAATGCGAAGGGTTTTTCATGACCATCGTTTAGTTTACTTGTAGAGTAGCTTCTTTGATAAAGATGGAAATCAGGAGAGAAGTATCGTGATTAAGGATCTGTCTTTAATTTTGTTCACTATGGGGTAAGATATTTTATAAGATAAGCTTTAAGATGTGTATAAAAGTCTGACCAAAAAACCTTGCGCTGTAGGGTCCTACGCCTTAAAAAGATAAACCCTATTTGAGACTTGTATCAAAATCGTAAATTGAATTTGATGCTGCCAACTTAGATATTGGTGGCTCCAACCAGACCTCCGCTACTAACACATTAAAATTTGATTTGAGTCGCGACCTTTTAATAGAAAGTTGTACGAGTGTCAAACTGAAAGTTTCGGGAATAGAAAAAAATATACAGTTAAGTTGAATAACAGTATTTTTATTGTTTTTCAAAGTATTCTCCTTTATATTTTATGCACTTTTCCATGCGTTCAAACCAGTCGTCAAAGCATTATTGAAGTCTTAAATAGGGGTCGACAAAATGGCCATTTTAAAAGCCTCCACTGCTGCTTCCGGCGTCTCAAACCGCTGACCACGCAACTTATCCTTAATTTTGGGGAATGTGAAAAAGTCATCGGGGCTGTATGGAGGATGGTCCAGTAATTCGACTTTTTCACCGTCCAGATACTCAGTCGTTTTCCGAGCGGTGTGAGGGCTGAATTGTCGTGGTGAAGGATGATGCAGCGACTAGGTTTTTTTTTTGAGATCAGCAAAGATTATCGGCAAACAAATAGTGGTGTATCAATCGGCATTGACCGTTCTACGATCTTCAAGAGGAATAGTAGCCACGTGACCCGATTTGGAGATAAACGTAGCCACTAGTAGTATTTTTTTGAAAGTGCTGCGAGAACGAACAACTTTTGTCGGTTTGAGCTCGTCTTCGTAGACCCATCCATACTCGAGATTGTGGTTTTTATTTTTAGGCTCATAAATGAAGCTATTATATTATAATTAATTTAGCTCTTAAATTTTCACGGGACAATTTCATTTTCAGCAACGACTCGACGACTTCAAAAAACAATTGAAACTGAACCATCGCTTTTTTTCCTATGTGGCCAGTGTGTTAAGATAATGAAACTTTAGAGGTTATAAAAAGGTATATAATATGTGTAAAAAATATGTTCGTAAGTATTAGATTCCCGAAACTTTCAGTGCAGCCCTCGTAATGCCCAAGACGTAACTTGATTGTAACGTACCGTAGATCTTAAATAGATTTTACCAAAAGACTTTAACCTGTGTTTTAAAGAGAAATACTGCTACATTTGGATTTAACATTTTAGTGCAAAATCCTTTAAAGTGGACTTTTTCTGATGTGATTCTCCAATCAATATTGAAGATAAAAAAGTAGTAGTTCTTATTTACAATAAACCTTAGAATGACGGTCGAGCTAACGGGGCATTCAGTTATTCATATTTCGCGGACATCAACCTTCTCAAATAATAATATATCCGTATAAATAACAGAAATAAAATAGTAGACACGATATATTCAAATTAAAAGACAATTCTTCTTTTTTTATATTCAAGGGAAATATCGTGTGATAATATTTTTTTCAAATTAGTAGGTTCAAAAAGGCAAAGTCTGAAATTAAATTAATTTATATTTTTCTATATGGATAGAAGTCGCCATCAGACGATTTTTAAAAAGCTTTTGATTGAGTCGACGAGGACTTTCTTGTATATTAGCTCAGTGTATAAAAAAAAATCGTTAATGATTTACGAGATTGAAAGCAATATGTGCAGTATGGTTGTATAGGCTCAGACCAATACCACACGCCCTTTGGCGTTAGCCAGGGATCCATACTCGGGCCTCTCAGTTTTAACCTTATGAGTAACGACTTCAAAGGTAACCTAGTCATTGTCACATGCAAGACTCTATAACTCGGGAAAAAATGGTAAAGATCCAAGAGTTCTCTACAATTAACGTTGGACGATCGTATTTAAAAGGACAATTAGGATTTCTGGTGAATAACTGTAGAAAATTTAACCGTGTCTTTGCAAGAAATCTAGTAAATCTAGTTTACACAGCCTAAGTTAGAAGCAAGTTGGAAGTAAGCGCCATGATTTGAAAACCACATGTACGTTTGTATACACAAAAGTCTTTCTTAGGTTCCTTTCTCAAAACCTTTGGCTATTATCACGGTATTCATCTATGTATTTTATGCCCGACTAAATTTCTATAATATAAAATGATATGGTGTGGTATGGGTGCTTTATGGCCAACAACTACATGCAAAATCGTCGCCACAACTTGATCGCATTTCCAGCAGTACGCGTGGCATCAATCGCCACTTAAAGGTAGACTTTTAAAAGTAAATAACTCCTGGCACATCAGTATCCGGAGAGATGTTTGATATTTTTTCGGATAAACATCCCAATTTTGCAAGATTAGTGTGCGTATATAAAGTACAATAGGTATGTTGTAATAAAAACAATTACATGATCATTAAAATGTTAAGCTAAGAGAGCGAGTTTGAAGTTTTATACATACTAGAGGTTGTCCAGTGGTAGAAATTCGACTGTAATTTTATTAAGGCTGCACGGATTGTATCCTAAGCAATGAAAAATTAAAAAAGATAGAATGTGAGTTTGGATTGGCATTGACAGATGTCGGACGCATTAAAGACAAACAATACGTATGTGTCAAATACATGGTAGTGTGTGTAATGTTGTTTTTGTTAATTTAATGTATTTATTAGGAATATTAAAAAAAAAATTAACATTCGGATAACCTTCTCTATATAAACTATAAGTGTGCGAAATTTCATACTCCTCCGTCCGCGCAATTTTCGTAAAAACGGATACAAAAAACGGATACAAATACAAATCACCCAACGTTTTCTCGGCGGACTCCTACGCCGCCGTGCGTCTTCAGGTATCCAAAGAGTAGTCAAACTTGCCCACATCTCCAGACACATTTGGAAATTTAAAAATTAATCATTGATTTATCAAATTCTTAATCAAATAAAATGTTGAGTATACGAGTAACCTATATATTTTAATAGCAACCCTTCAAATACATGAGTAATAATGCTCTTCATTATTACTCATGTATTTTTCTATATACTATCATTACATCTCTATGTACTTGGGCAAATTTAAGGATAGTAATTTGTAATAAAACCTATTGGCTGTGACTTGGTCTATTAAGGCGAAGGGTAAGGCACACTAGCGCCGCTATTGGATTTAATTTGATAACTGCTAAACTGGTTTTTTTTTTCAAACATTGCGGACCTTCCGACACTAAGGAAACATCTATTATTTAATAATTGTGCACTACTTTTAGGTTTGTTTTTGTATTCATTCGCTAACATCAAAAGTCGACATTGTTTGTGAATAAATGCGATAGCTCGTTTTGTGAATAAACCACTCAACAAAAAGTAGTGTACAATTATTAAACAAATACTATGAGTGCTTTCCTGTTATCGGACGGTACGCAATGTTTAAAAAAAGATCCGGTCCGTTAGTAATTGTCAAATTATCAATTGGTGGCGCTAGTGTGCCTTACCCTTCGCCTTAATAAAATATGCAAAATTAATTAAAGTAACTCTGCATTCTAACTATACTTATTATTATATTTTAATAGTATATATTAATAATGAAACAGACAATGGCTTAACTAGTTTTAAGTCTGCGTTAAATGACAAACACAATGTGGCGACTGGCGTTTGTGTGGAGGAGCTCTAATTGATATAACTAAAGTGAAGTGGCATTGTGCTCGAGACAGCAGGGTTGTAAAAACGATGAAGGCTGTGGATGCAGCGGGGTCGCGGGGCGGGCGCGCCGACTTTGTGCCATAAATCAAAGGCACCCACGGGAACCGTCAGATAACACTACGTAAGTATAAAACATTACAACGTAGTCTATACGAGACAATAATTCAAACTAAATTTAAATACAACAACCTCTGCTGGTATTTCCCTTTTGTAATGCCACAAAATAGACGGTTGCGCTTGCCTGGTGTTTTATAACCGAAACGAAGTAGCTTCTGAACATACTTCGCCCGTTAGTTTATTATTGCAATGATCGTTTCCTTTTTTCAGTCGAAACGTAAGTAATAATTTCTGAAAAAGCTGAAATATACAGTTTTGTTTCAACAGCGGCATTGGCGTGTTTAGGTGGTGGCGCTTTGCTCGAAATACGGCTTAGAAGGAAATCACCTGGCAGGCCATTAACCTAATTCACGGACGCAAAGACAGGGCGGAGACGCGGGCGGCGCGAGGCGCGCGGCGCGGTGCTCGCTTTAATATCGCCGCTGCCGGTAATAAGATGGAAATAAGGCCTCAGCGAAGAACCCCTCCAATCACTGCCATTCGCAACTTGACACCAACCTATACACACTGCACAGGTACAGTACGCTTATTAGTTTATCATATTTGAGTGCTTTGTAGCTTAACATAAAAGCTTGAAAGAAATCAAATTTATTTCAATGTAGCTAAATATCAAGAACCGGTACGTCCACTCTAAGTGAAAAGTGGGAAATGAAAGAAATATGTTTTTGGCTATACTTTTTTAAATTATGAGTTTTTATATTGAATAACCACTCATGTAGGGGTTTGTGTATCTTAGAATAGAAAAAAATAACATATAAATAAAGGGTTATGCTAGAAAATCTGTTTAAAATATGGACATACCGATGTTTGATGTACGCTAGCGAAATGTACTGGAGTTTGAAAAAAAACTGTGAACTTGCCGGGTTTTGAAAAATAGCAAATGGACTTACCTGGTTTTGCCAAATCCTGGTATTAAGGGACGCACTTAAGGTTTGTTACTTAATAATATTTTATGAAACTAAAAAAAATACCAATAATAATAAAGGGCAATTATTATTCATAATGCTATATTAAAATATAAAAAACAAAAATATAAAATGTTAACTGAGAGAGTATAATTAGATAAAATCTAACACTTCCTCCATGGCATATGCTTCCGAATTGAATGGCAAAAGCTCCTTTGCTCGTTTAATCTTTGTTTTTGACACGGTTTTCTTTCGTTCTTTCTCCGGGTCCACCACACCATATACTTGAATTATTTCCATCCATTATTTCCAATAATATTCAAATAAAACAACGGCGACGGCAAAAGCTTCACTTCCGATACCACATGGAAATGGCAGCCATCTTGGACGCCATACTTTATCCTGATTGGTAGTCGCGGATGTGCTTGGGTTTGATAAACACTTGTCTATGGCAGTATCGGAACAGAATATGAAAAAAATCATCGATTTTTTTATTTTTGTTGTGTATTTAGTGACTTACCTCGATTTGAAAGAAAAAAACATAAATATTTAAAATTTGGAATTTAGCGCCATTCATAGTTCAGTTTCGAGTAGGGGTGTGACTTACCGGCTTTTGATATTCAACTACTCTGACCAATGTTACACAATTTTGTTCTGAAGAAACATTTCTAATTAACCTATTATTACCATGTTGCATTAATATGATTTAAGATTTTAATATCTCTTGAACGTAAAATCTATTTACATTATCGTACATTTTCTGAACCATACTACGATTGAAGCGAACAATATGAAAAGGGTTTGGGGTAATTAAGACTGCCAAATATAGGCGTATTCAAGGGTAAACATTTTGTTATTTTCTCCTGTAAATTTCGAAATTGTTATGAGTGAGTTTTCTAAAGAAATTTACTTACAAATATATATCTACACTTTTACAGGGCGTCTCATTATAAAATATTAAGGAAGAGTTTAACGTAATAGTTTATCTTATAAATTTAGCATTTTGAGTGATTAAAAAACTGTTATTATAAAAACATTAAAAATATAAAAAAAATACTTGTGCGCGGTAAAACGTGTGCCCACACAAATAAAAGAGTAACAGTCCTCTGTCCTTTAAATGATTTATTTTTATTTAATGATTATTTTCATGGCTTACTAAGAACTCATATAAAAATATTTTTTCAAAAATGTTACTCAATAATAGGTACTAAATGTACAATATTTCAGTGATTACAAGGGCTGCCTTTTAAGTTGTGTCGTTTGCATAGAAATATCAAAGGAACGCATATTGCGTGCGATAATTTTCTACAACTTTCAAAGGGGATTAACGCGACTTCAGTGCTTTGAGGAGATCACTTCTGTGTTAGCAGCACCATGTCTTAGGATTGTAGAACGCTGGTATTTAGAATTTCAACTTGGGCACTCAAGCCTCAGTGACGAGTCACGTGAAGGTCGTCCAAAAACCGCCATGACGTAAGAGAATGTCGACGCCGTGCGGCAGCTAATCGTCGAAGATACGTAACATACCGTGAAATAGAGGCATCCGTGGGCATTTCAGGGATTACTATCCAAAAAGTCCTGTACGAAGAACTTGGCGTAAGAAAGTTGATCTCTCGTTGGATACCACATTTGCTTAGAGACGACCAAAAAACAGCCCGTGTTAGATGCCCAACTAGCAAAGTACTATTACAAACACAAGCTTGTAAGAGCTATGGTCTCATATAAGGATTAGATGTGTTATAATTAAGACAAACCCTTATAAAAGCATGTTGTAAGTCTATTTAAGCTGTAAGAGCATTAATACTTGTAACATGTTCTTAGAGTCGTATGTAAGAAAATCTTATACAATATTAACCAAAGCAGTGGTGTTATAAGCGCACTTACAAGTCCTATTACACTTGATTCTTAATTAACACTTCTTAATGCATTTGTAAGTACATTCGGTCTTAGAAGTGACTTTACTAAGTGTTTTGTTAGACTGCGACTCTTATATTACTCTCACAGTACTTAAAGTGTGATTTAGGACCGAATAAAGAGTAGTAGCACGTTAACAGCCTTACAAGCGACTTGGCAATATGGCAATATGGCCTCGTAGATGAGTTTAATTGACTTATCGAAGGCTATATAAGCTTAAATAAGAATACTGGACTTATACTACTCTGATAAAGGATTTATAAGTCAAAGTTGACGGTAATGGCGCCATTTTGATATATTTCACAAACTATTAAATTTATTTAAAATGTGAAGACATATTTTTGAAAAGGCCCGTAAAGATATTGTTATTAAAATTTCAAAACAATCGAGAAAAACTACTTCGCAAACTAAACCGTATATAGTGTGTGACAAATACAGGAGTAAGAAAATATACACACTAGCGTTTTGTATTATCCACAATTAATACATAATACTTACGTTTTTGGTGAGTCTTTGTATTATTTTTAAAAAACGTTCAAAGCATTTTATGTACCTATAGGTTATTTGCCCTCAAATCACACTATTGTAAGTCACTTGTAAGTTGGTTTGTTCTTATAAAAGCATCAACAAGAGTTTTGTAAGATTGAAAATATACTTCTCAAGACCGATATAAGGCAATTGAAAGAATTAATAGGCTTATAAAGTGCGCCCAAATCCACACTTACATCAGCTTTTAAGTAAGATATAAGACTGTAAAAAATATGGTCTTGGGATATTTGTAAGATTAAATTTTGCTAGTTGGGTGGTGTCGCAAAACTGCAGCGATTCAACCGAGGAGAGTCAAAACACGTTTATAATATGGTTAGTGGTGACGAGTCTTGAATATATGCTTACGATCCAGAATCCAAGCAGCAGTCAACTGTCTGGGTCTTCCAAAATGAGCCAAAACCGACCAAAGTCATAAGCTCACGGAGCACTTCAAAAAAATGGTTGGCTCGTTTGTGGCAAAGGGTGGTCACGTCGCCACTATTGTACTAGAAGATCTCAAGACGGTTAACGCTGACTCGTATGCCACTGTTTGTTAGCCACAGGTCATCACAGAGTTTCGAAAAACAACTTGTATGCTACTGCACCATGACAATGCAAGTTCGCCGGCACCGCCCGCCAAACAAAGATGTTTTTGAGCACCCAAATTGTCGAAATTTTAAGGCCCTGACTTGAGCCCTAACGATTTTTTCACGTTCCCCAAAATTAGGCAAAGTGTTCGTGGTCAACGTTTCAGCTCACCCGAAGAAGCTGTTGACGCATACAAATCGGCCATTTTGACCCCCACTTCGGAGTGGAATAAATGTTTTAAAAACTGGTTCGAACGCATGCTAAAGTGTAATAGATATCGCGGAGAATTCTTTGAAAAACAATAAATGGTAATAATCTATTAGATTGTCTATACTTATTTCTAACGACACAACTTAAAAGGCCCTCGTATAAATCAAGTTCTTAATTAAATATAATGTTGAGTTTCACATTATAATATTTTAGTAGCTGTCTTCAAGTAAATAAGCAATGATGAATAGCTGTAATTGGGCAAGTTTTAGCATAATATTTTTTGTAATTAAAAGATCTTGGCTGTAACTCGCTCTTAAAAACAAAAAAAGAATTAAAGGAACGTTAATATTTTTCAGACCAAGGCTTTACAAGTTAACACGTCCCTTTATCATCATCACCGTCACCACTATCATCATCTGCCTATACTATTGCACTGCTGGACATAGGATTCTCCAAATGCACGCTACTGATCATGATCCGCGGCTACTCTCATCCAAACACTATAAAAATGACATACAAAAACAGACTAGGTTTCTGTAAAATTAAAAAAAAAAACTTTTTGAATCTTTCGATAGACATCACCACAAAATGTAAGCTACAAACACCAAACAAGATTATATATGAGAACAACAGCCCCCACTTGGCTCTGAAAATATTATTAGGTGATTTACCCAAATTAATTTTCCGGAGTTCGCGAGGTATTCGCACGTCAAAGCCCTAATGAAACACATCCGCAACGATTTCATTTTAAATCAACCTACCTCAAACTCGGTGTAACGACTTTCTTATATTATCTATCATTATAAGTAAAGCGCGAGTTGCTTTTTGAATTATTTTTCCGCTAAAGTTATTATTTTAAAGTAATACTTACATACTGTTTTCTAAAGTTTACGCAAACACTACATATTGAAATGAAACAACTTTTACGAATCTACTTGCGTTTATTTTTCACATTAGTTTTCAAACCCTTTGCAGGGTTCCGTGGTCACAGGGTGTTTGAGATACATAATGAATTAGTAAATTGCATACCGCCTTTTTGAGGAGCTCGATGGCGCAGTGGATAACGCGCCCGGTCTGCGAGTGCTGAGGTTAAGCAACTTTCGCAAAGGCCGGTCATCGGATGGGTGACCAAAAATGTATTATCTCGAGCTCCTCCGTGCTTCGGAAGGCACGTAAAGCCGTTGGTCCTGGCTGCATTAGCAGTCGTCAACAACCCGCACTGGGCCCGCGTGGTGGTTTATGGCCCGTTCTCCCTTTCAATTAATAGGAAAGGCTCGTGCCCCAGCAGTGGGGACATAAAAATGAGCTGGTGATAATGATGATATAAGATGTTACCGTCTTTATATTTTAATCGGGTGTAGTGCAGCATTGTAATCGAAATGGCATGCGGCAGGATAAAATCGACGTATAAAATAAACGCGAGTAGATCCGTAATAGTTTTTTTAATTTCACCATAAATATTGTAAGATTGTATTTGTTATACTCGTAAAATATTGTATGGTGGTAGAGTTCTGCTTAGAATCAATCTGGATGGTGGCCAATCTAATCCCTATTTCTACTGCCAAGCAGCATTGTTTTACTTTGCTGTGTTCCGGTTTTAAAGATACTACTAGATGCATTGAAATATTCTTTATGTATTAAAACTTATAATATAGAGTCGTTTTATGACTTTCATCAAATAAGATAAATAATAATAATATTAGAAACGCGTTCAAAGCCAGATAGAATAAATACCAAACAAAGAGTTAATAACCAATTTCAAATACGGCACGTATATTGTGTTCGCCAAAGCAACTTGAGAAGAAGTTGTGTGCGCAGCTTAAAAGAAACGTGCTCTTTCACTTGGCGTTTGTGTGCAACCATAAAAATCTGATTTCACAATGAAGTTTCAAAGCACAGTATCGACGATGGTAGTTAAAACAAATCTCAAAAGTAAATATCATGAATAGGTTAACAGCGAGGGATATGGTCGCTGCTTAATGGAGCGACGGTCTACTCTAGGTAAGTGGATGAGTGAAGCGGAATTCGGGTTCCGTTGTGGCTCTCAGCAGAAATACGGGTAGGTTAGGTCGGAATAAATTTATTTCGCTAAAGTGGCCTTGCGATATCTTCTCTAAGTTATACGTACTTACTTTGAATGGAGCACGTGAAAAGAAACTGGGAAGGTAAGGTTAGCTATAGCCCTAATAGGTGACCTCACCTTTCCTAATATAAGGTCACATTTTATCAACTGCAAATATTTTGAGAATAAATTCAACAACATATAAAAACTATTTTTATGAAAAAACCTTAAAATTTTATACGCTAGTTTTCAAGAAAAACGCCAAAAGACATTTCGGTTAAAAAGAAAAATATAGCACTTTCGGTAGTTTCAATTCAAAGGAGCCGAAACAGAGAGGTTGCAATGCCTTCACCCTTCAACACGTGCCCCTAGTTTCATTCAAAAATCGACAGAGAGGCCGCTCTTAAAAATATTACAATTTTTGTGTCAGGAAATTGAAAAAAAAAACTAGCCTAATTTTAATTTTAACTAATTTTTTTTTATTTTTTTTCTGATATAATTAGATGGTTTGTCGAAATATTTGCAGTTGATGTAAAGTGACCTTATAGTTTACCTATATTAGAGTTACTAACACTATAAAGAGGTAAAATTTGCTTGTTTGTTTGCATTGCTCGAAAAATGGAACCATTTCTAAAAAAATATTTTACTAATAGAAAACTATACTGTCACCGTGTTATTTACACATTTAAAAAAAAGAATGAGATAAAAGCTTGGTAACAAATAACCGACATAAACAAGAATGTTATTGTAGATAACCAACATATACTTACCAATTTTCTAAACCACCTTCATACTTTGTATTTAAAATACACGAAGAAGAATTAAAATCGAAACGAGCCGCGCGGCGCGGCGCTTGCCAGGTAAACATGTCAGTAGATATCCCTAGAATACATTGCCAAGTTTCAGTTGCTATTTGGTGCAATGTTTAGTTTAGTTATCTGAGTTGGCAGATTCTGCAAAGGATTCGAAAAGTTTTATTTCATTGCTCGTATGTTTTGTAAAGGGAATGTTCGAGCTTCTTTGCTCTTATGAGGGATCCGAATACACGGTACTTTGTTAAGTGCTAGCCAATTGGGACGGGAATTGCTACTGACACTGTATCTACAGTGAGCTAGGAACGTGGATAATCTCGTTTGTGATGCTTGAAACAATAGAACCAGGTAGATTAAGTCTCAAAGAATAAAGAGATATGTGATGTTTTAGGAAGTAATATTCGTATAACAAAGTTAATCTATACGAACTATTTTACGTTATAGATATTTTACAGGTGATGAAAAACATTTTTAAGAGTAGGTTTGGGTCTTTAACCCGTAATATTTTACGTTCTTTTCATTTTGTTGATGTTAAAGAGTGGATTGATTAAGATGAATGTCTAAGAAAGCTAATGTAGTGTGTGACTTACCTCTTTTTAGACTAATTTACTATATTGTAGGTATCATGCTGATTATACTTTAATCAAAACACTCGTTTCTTTTAACCGCTCCACATCGCATCGTATAAAAATGTTGTACTTAGGACCCGTATTTATTGGCATAAGTTCATTTGAAGTACCCACCCAGCCTGATGCACGCCGGCACGCAACGAGGTTTCATATCTGGCAGATTATAACACAATGGCTGATCCGAATTAAATATTACAGGTGGCGGCGGCGGCTCGGCGGCCTCGCAATATAGTGCAGATCTTGGGAAATGGCGTTCCCGCCCACGGCGCCGGCGCCGGCGTCGGAGAGAGATTTAATTTTGTTTTATTAAATAGAATATTAATAAATTATTTAAAACCTTTTTAAAGATAATTCCTTTTGCATAGCTATCGACATAAATCGTTTAATGAATTCATGAACAAAATTTAGCGTTCACGTTAGTAACGCGTAATTTTTGAGTCGAATGGACGCATAAGGCTGTTTCCATCACAAAATAGCGCCTTGTCACATCGTAGTATGCCAAAAAAATAAGGCACACATGGTTTTTAATACAAATCGTGATACATCCGTCGTTTATTTAGATAGTTACCTGTTTGGTCTGTGGTTACAACCATATAGTGTTAAAACACTGAAAAGGTATGTCTGTCCGTTTGGAAATTTATCCAAAATGTTTCAGGTAAGTTCGAAATTAAATATGTGGCGGCGTCGGCGGCGGGTTAGCAAGTTGGTGCGGAGCTTGTGGAGCGGCGTGTCCCGCACTCGGCGCCGGGGGGAGATTTAATTATTGTTGCTGCGCCGCCACAGTTGAACACACTTTTATGTGGCGGCGCACATTTCTGTGACATTAAATGAGTTTTCGTGTCGAGTTACGCGCGGATTAGCGGCCTTGATTTACACCGGTCATATTTATAAAACACTCTTAATTGACAATGGGCCCATGTAAATTACTTAATAAGCTGAAAGGGATAAATGCGTGTTATTATAGGTAAGCGTTCACGTAGAGTGTCTGTTGTAGGTACACTCGCCAAGTAAAGTGATGTTGCTATTATAAGTTCCCCGTAGCTTCTCCAGCTAACTTTTATGGTAATCTGGTGCATAATAAGGGCAACCGATCATTAACATAGCAACATATTAATTACCTACGCCGCTGTTTTAGTTTGTCATCATTTAAAGCTTAACCCTGTAAAGGGCATATCAGGTTGTGACTTTTCAATGCTTTTCAATCTTATTTCAAGTGTATAGAGTTTAATTTTGTGCCAAAATTGCTATTAATCCCTTAAAAAGAGTTAAGCCACTTCCAATGCAGATTTATTTCATTAGCTAAATAAATTGGGATTTCGATAATATTAAACCGTCTGTTATAGCTTACATGGCATGCTTGTTGGTAGTTAGCCGTAAAGCGGTTAGCAGCTCTATTTTAAACTAGATTGCTGTTGAAAATTTGTATAAAATATTTAAAGGTTTTAAATAGCTAACCACTTTTAATGATTCGTCGTGATACTAATATAAAATGAACAAGATAACAAATGTTATATGAAAATCGAATTTCAAAAAAGGTTTAAGGCATTGCTATAAATCTTTGTTCGTACAAGTAAATGAGGTATGCACTTGTGAATCGATCAGCTAATGGTATGTGAATGAAGCGCGGAGGCAGCGGCTGCGGCGGCGTACACACGCTGGATCTAATGGAATTCGCTTGTATGCAAACACGCCGCGGAACGCCCCGCCTCACCTGAATGGCCGACCTAAGTACGCGACGCGAACTACATCGCACCGTTACTCTATACTCTAAAGGTAAATTCGACTTTCATTACGCTCTAAATCGCGATCTCTCTCTGTCGAATACGCTATGTGAGACAAGGAGAACGCTAGTGGATCGTGTCAAGAATCAAGGCGACTTCCATTTACGGCAAGCCCTTTACCGTCAGTTTAAATTGATGACGTCGGCATACACGACGGAATCTAAAACACGAAACTTCTTTTAGATTACCTTTCGCAGTGAGTCGAAGCAAATTTCTTTTGCGTTGAGCTTACCTGCAACAAATAATAGTAAATTAAAGTAAATAAAAAATCTCAAATATTAAAGGTATGATGTCAGTTGTATTTAAATATGCTTGTGAATGTAGCTGATGCAGTTCCTTTCCTATTACTTTACCATACCTTTTCATATTTTGGATATAAAGAAGCTCGAGCAGACAGTTCAGACAGATTGAATTATAATAACAGGTAAGTGCTGCGTGTTAATAAACGAGTGGGTGTTCGTTAGCTCGTCAGCGTGTATCACGGGGGGTTATGGTTCTACTTTACTATACTACTTATAAAGGCCTAAAGAAAATACCTGTTATAACAGTAGTCTGCTGTATTCAGTGATGTTTGGGTTACGTTTAAGTAAATCCACATAGCCATTATTAATAAAATCTTATTAGTGGAATAATTCCTTAAGCCACATAACAAACATGCCTCATAATAATAATGCGGATATCCAGCCGATTCCGTTAATTGAGTCGCTTGCCACAAGACCGGGGATTACTCGGTACATATAGATCTTTAGTCGGATGGGAGGGAGCGATGCCGAGATACCAAACAGATTTGCCGGAGAGCCGTAGTTGGCCTTAAACCAGATTGAAGCGCTTAGAATTCCTTACATAAGCGCCCCGCTATAATATCGGAAAAGAGATCAGAAGTTAATCTATCGCAACATTCCTCGCGTTTCGCCGGAAGGCACCGAGGCCCGCTATGGCCCTCGACACGCGACCGCGCCCGTGCCGACTAATCGATCCCTTTGCAACTATGCATTGCATTTGGCAAGTTTATTAATAACCGCCTTCCCGAAATTGAGCACCTGCACGTGGTTGAGCGCGGCCTCCTTGGGGATGCTGTTGAACTCATCGGAAATTGCTTCGGCGCAATCTCCACGGCTGTGTTACTGTAACGTCGCCGGCGCCGTCTAGTCATGAACATTTGGCAAATTGCATTTAAACAGAGAAAGCTACTAATTCAGAGGGGATTCTAGGAATTATTTGCTGATGAGATTTTGTTGCAGTTATAATATAGTTTAGTATAATTATCATTAGAGTAAATTGTTTTTTTGTGTTGTAATATGAACTTTGTGCCTACCTATAATTATAAATTGGCATTTTTATTTATCCTCATAATGATTATCATATATTTTCTTAATATCTGCAAGTAAATTTTACATATAGTTACTTTTTTATGATCAAATACATTTATTAAGATATCGTATAATTGGCAAGTCTACTTCGGTTTCTCATAAGGCACCGATTTAAATTCTGCTCTTGAAAACATTTTCAACACTTTTGCTGAATTAATATACTTAAATATTGTTTTTATTACTTACATAAAAAGTATAGTATGATTAACTAATATTGTTATATTCAACATATTTACCAAACAGTATAACATTGAAAAGGTACATATATGTCTGCCTATTTGCAAAATCATCCGACATTATTCAATGGGGTAGATTTAACTTTTTGCCTCGTATAAAGTCGCAGTAACGCGGACGTAGCAGTATTAGTAAAAACGTCGAAACCCAACCTCCGCAGTCAGGGGCCCCTATCTCGGATCGAACAGAACGCTACGTTTGCAGGTCACTCAGTTCATTAGGTTTTATTGTGATAAGTTTTGTATTGTACTCCTACGTCTTCTGGTATTTCTCATTTATTGGTGTTCACCTAATCTGTATCATTTTTGGATTTGTAAAGTACGAACAGGTACCCTTTTCAATAACATTTTTTCCGCATGAGAGACTGTGCATAATATATGCCGATAGGATATGACATTCCAGTGGTATTCTCCGCTGAATATATCGCTTTTGCCATACATATTTGGCATGGTGTAAAGCGAATATTTGACTATCAGACTTTGAAATTAAAATGATAATCCTTGCATACACTGCTCAAATATTGTAAAAAATATTACTTATATAGTAAGACGATGCGAGGGACCGGAAGATGATGATTTTGATGTCGGATCATTGTTTCATTTGTGCTATATTTACAAAGTTTCAGAAGAAATAAGTTTTGTAGATATCATTATATTTATTTTTTATTTATTTAAACTTTTGCAACACAGCTATTACATGGCGGACTTAATGCCTGAGGCATTCTCTACCAGTCAACCATAGGGTGGTGCAGAGATAACATTGGCAGGCATTATATTTACGTATTGTTTATGCAGTTTCTGGGTATTTGTTTCTAATTCCAAGACAACCATGGCCTTGTAAAAGGATTAAGCTAACCTACACTAGTCCTTTTAATGTATACGAGTATAACCTATTCAGCGCCTAGCACCAGTGACTTCAAAACACGTAAATTTTCGAAATTCCGCGCGGCACCCCCTTAAGCTGTTTATTCTTTATCTGAACAACATAATATAAAAAAATACTAAGATAAAATTAAAGAAAGCTAGTTATCTTAACTTATCTAGCAGTAGGAAACTAGCTCAATTTTTAGATTGCAAAAAAAAAATTATATAAAACAAAAACTAATATGGCCTCTCGACAACAAAACTGTACTTGATAAACTGAAACAAAAAAATAGACGTCGCAACCTATTCTTCGCAAGTGTGAAATATATAAACGGAGAAACGTTTGCACAAAGCAAAAGCTAAAAGCACATTGTCTTCTACGCACGTACAACACAGCCGACTCATCTGGGGATCAAAGTTTCCGCCACCCGGTCTAAATCTCGGTCGAGTTATAACTCTTCAGCAACTCGACGAATGACTGAACAACTACTGTGCTTCATATTGCGAAAAATCACGGGGAGAAAAGAGATAACAAACAGGGGCCCGCGGGGCGCACGCTGCGGGCTGCGGGCGAGTCTTCGAAAACTTGACATTTGTTGGTGTCGTAAAAATATAATGGTATAACTTGTATTTTTACGAGCGCTAGAAGCCGCCGACGAGCCCGGCCGAGAGTAGCTTACAACTACAATCGAATTTGAATTCTATGCGACGCAGCCCTATTGGTTAGTTGTTCGCTTTGCCCGGGCGAAAACAGAAACATGGAATGTATAGCAGAAACGATTTATTCAAATAACACCGCTATTATTGTTTTTATCCGTGCATAGTTTTCGCGAGCGGTTCCTTAGAATATTTAAATAACACATTTTGTATTTACGGCTAAGCTAAGTTTTAATGCTAAGTTACTATGTACTAAATTTTTTATGGCCATGTCATAACTTTCCATCGGGCGGACCGTATGCTACTCTGCCACCTAAGTTGTATAAAATATTGTATTGCTGTTTATGTTGCTAATGTATATTGTCAAGGCTTGTTAATTTTGCTACGATATATTTTGGATAGGTGAATAATCTAGGTAATTAAGTCGACTTTCTTAATTAAAAAAGGTAGGTGCGTATTTATAACAAGACAGGAATTATGAAAATAATAATTGATACCTATAATCTTTATTTTACGGGTATTTCATTTTTATATTATAATCATTCGCCACCAAGCAAGACGCCACCACCTGCTGGAGTAGGACTGCGAGCCTCATAAACATCTCGAGTAGGAAACGCCCATAACATTTTTTTATTAACCAGATTGATTTAATTTTGTCATTGAATTGAATAAACTAATTCGAAGTTTACTCTAGTTTAAAAGCACTTCCAATATAACAGACGGCTGTCTCTCTCTATTCATGTGTCCGGGAGCGGAGCAGGCTGCGGCGCGCGGCGCGGCGGCGGCGGCCCGCTACAGAGAATAGATTCCTTTAGTCACATTTATGGCTAATATATTCATGAAAGTTTCACAAAAATATTTCTGAGCGCACTCGCGTCTGCTTTGTTATGAGCACGAGATAGACAAAACACATACATGCTCATACCAAGTTTATATTGAGACACGCTCACCCCTTGTGTGTGACGTCTTTTACATAAAATTGTTACTTTAGCACGCGTTCTCATTTTAAAGCTACCGGGTGCGGATCTGTATAAGACTGAAGTTTAAAAATATATAAATATAAAGGAGGCGAATTGTGAGAATAAACGATAAGGATCGTACCGTGAAAATTGCGATTAAAGATATTTTCTGTAGCAAAGAAATGTGCCTTGCACCGAAAATGTGAAAGCAAATGCGAAGAATGGGAGCCACGGCGTGGTGTAAAACATTCTCGGCGGTGCACCGAGTAGCGGAGTGGAATCAAATAGCGGGCGGGCAGGGCACACGTCAGGGGCACGCGGCGCGGCGGCGGCTGCGGGCGGCGCACGCGACGCGGCACAATTTCCGCCCGCCCGCCGCACGCGCTCGCGCCAGCCCGCCCGACCGAGAACTCAATGCACGTTGCGATTCCAAATAGAATTCTGCCACATTCTTAACACGACTGCAACTTGCACACTTTACAACGCCAGATTAAAAGCGCGGCACTCATTATTTATTTACTAACTTAGAGTTAAGGTATCAGTAGAGAAAAAAATTGTAGTAGTAGTAGTTATTATTATTGCTACAAGGATTCATTGCTCTGTATGACTGTGATTAATAGTAACATACGGCGCGACACTCAACACAAAAACTCAATGTAACATGTTCTAAATGAAATAACAGCCACAGTATGCGACATTCTTAACACAATTTTTTACTTGCTTACCCCAAAAGCGTATATAGCATGACATATTGTCACATGGTTACGTGGAGTTTATACATGAAAATACGATAATTAATATTTAAATATGGTTTAACGAACGAGAGGCGATAAAACAACGTTGGAACATTTTTCATTGCTCGTTTATTTAGGGAAAGCGACCTCTATTCTCGCTCGGGAACAATTTAGGATATTGGGCAAAGCTTTCAAAAACATAAATATATATCTTTTTAATATTCTTTATGGGAGTGATGTTTTTTTATAGCCGAGTTCTTTTTGAACGTAACTCAGGAAAAAAAACCACATGATACTGCGCCGACGACAGTTGACACGGCGTGACTTTGCTTATTTCGATGTTAACGAGTTTTTCCAGTGGGAATATGACATCTCGTAAATATACGAATAGTAAATAGATATGTGATATAAGGGGACCTTTAAATTAGCACGTGTACATTTGACAGTGAGGTGAATGCGTTTCTAGAAACGACATTTGAAATTCCTTTGGGTAGGAATTACGCTCAACGGTAGACACGTTACTAAGGGTAATATTACAAGTAATGCCTCTGCAATCGAATTCGAAATCGTATCGAATACCACTCCCTGCTGGTTGTAAGTCTCCAGTTTAACACGTCAACTTAGTCTTTGCTATACAAGTCTCGTCCTCATCCATATATACCTCTATATAATTTTAAATACCTATACGGTATTCTACGCTCACAAATGCTACACACCAAAACCTATCAAAATATAATACTTTTCCATAACAACATATGGTAACAAACACATATGTTTATGAAGGTCTCCGGGTAACGATGAAAAGGTAAGTGCTTTAAGTCCGGCTGGCTCTATTTATTTGGGTGTGCCCCTTTCTTGGCTCGACTCAAGCTCGGAATGGATTTAATAATTATGGGGCAAAGAAGCGAAGCGTGTGGGGTCGCGGAAGGACGGAGTGGGGCAGGCGCGATTAAATCGCAGACGTTTCGGCATGTTACAGGAAGTGGGTCAAGCGGCGCCGCCCGACCAATTTATTGCGTTTCCTACCAAATTGCAACCGCCGTCAACGATTTTTTCCGATGATACGATTAAACCCTGCATCCGATCTGATTGAGTTAATTATGTGACGCTTATTATATTTCTCGTTTTAATGCTCGCTTTTATATCGGCACACAATGTGAAGAATGCCTAAAAGAACCAATCTTTTGCAGTGCTGTTGGACAACGGTTTCATCATCATTTATTAAGAAAGGTCGAGTCTTTTTGACGGAACAGTGAAAGCATGGCACTTAAATGATTAACAATTATTTTACATCTTAAGATTTCAGAACGATATATTAAGTTAATCTATATGAAATGGATTATCAACAATATCGTAGGTACTTATTCATAGTTAAATATACGTTAGTGGTAAAACTTTCCTTTTAATATATTCGAGAGCCGGGAAACTTTTATTTAGCTAACTCGACATAAGAAAACTAAACTAGTCCTTATAAAGTTCCGAAACTTCTTAACCAACAAACAAGCGCTCTAAACGAAATATTTTTGATGACTTTCATGCTCTATTTATAAACACGCAAAGTGGAACTATACTCATAGTAGGCGGTACTTCAAACTGTTACAGGAACAATACAGTTTCGATAGAATCAAAGGTGAATTTTCTGTAATAACTCTTTATAGAAGTAATAAGTATGTTGTGTGCGAAAGTTACGAAACACATAAAGGACATGGGCGCGGCGCGTTAGTTGCGCGGAGGTTGCGGAGGTTCGACAAAGGCATACCATTAAAAGTTCTTTTTGCTCGGTAACGCCTGCCGTTCAGCCAGTGAAGTCTTAGTCTGCAATTATGGACGAGTGCCTTCAAATGAACGGAGCTCTCGAGCACGCCGAGCGCCGGCCGCTTCGACTCACACCCGCCCGCGCCCAATACGACGCGACGTCTTCCGCACTAACTGTGTTAATTTAATTGAATCCATTATTTCGCCAGACTAGTCTACAATCGAATATAAATGAGACACTCCACCGATATGTTAATTAATAACAACTTAACTGTCCATAACAAACGGAACAAGTTGCGAGGAGTATTTGCGTTCGCAGTATTTCAACTTTACTGAGATTTCCCATTACTTTTGTTGATCTTATGGCAGATAATATTTACCCACTGTAAATTCCACTCGGAAAAAGAAACGTCTACGGAAAGATTTATTTTTCATGTATTATTCATTCACGTGTCTTCGAGAGTTTTCATTTTGACTTGATATTTCGACAGTGTGATAATGATATTTGTCATAAAAACCATTATACCACCTACGAGTATATCCATGCCGCTTGGATGTGGATATAGCTTCAATTTAGAATCCAAAACATGAAGTGCTAGTTGATATTACTATAAAAGCATACTAAATAAAGAACAATGACCTTTTGGTATTTTGTAGTTAATTATAAAACTTTTTTATACTTATCTATATAAGGTTGTGCCTATTTCATTGTTCTAAAGATACCAGAGTTTACTATCATCAAGTAGTCGTAGCATAGGGCTGAAGGAATTTTCTTAATCAACTCAGTATCCGCGAACAGCTCTTGCGAAAGTAAAATACCTACTTTAGAACTTCATAAATTTAATGGCAGCGATTTGTAGGCAATCAAACTAAGATTGTGAAAAGTGAAAATGCGGGGGGGATCTAGTGCTGATATTACTTCGTCGAATTGGATACGCTAACATAACAGTAAAGTGTCTGAGAAAATGGAGAATCGAGAACAAATGAATTAGTGCGATTAGAGAGACATAAATTAGGAAAACAATAAGCGAATGCGAATAAGTGCAGCGAAAGAAAATAGGAAAACATTAATGAATAATGAATGCGGGCAGTTATCTCGGTGTACGCTCTTTCGGCGAGATTAGTGTAAAATGCGCGACGGTCTGTGTATTCGAAGATATTGATTTTGGAAAGTAGCCAAAAAAACTCGTAGAGGCGGCACGCGTCAACTGGCGCTGGCCCGATCCCGACGTCAACCCTTTTACGAATATTAAATTCTGTTTTGCCACTTCGCGATTCCACATTTTCTCCGAAAAAATATGATCCGATTCGTAAGGCCTTTGCATTATTCACTGTTTTCGGCGGCTCCCCCCAAAGCAGCCGCCGCCGTTGCGTCTCAGTGTTGTGCTCACACTAACAGTACGTGATAAAAATGGTTTCATAAATATTAAAGAAAATGATGTTAAGTCTAAGTAGAAATTTTCCCCTTTTCAGTAACATATTGATTTCCAAAGTTTGTTTGCGTAAACCTGTCACAGAGAAAGTCTCCAAGTAATCACGGAGATCTGAGTCTTCCTGAGTGACGTCACGAAATGTCAGGATAAAAAGTGTTAAATAAATGCGAGTAGATTCGTATAGTGTTTCATTTGAATATTACAAACAGTTTATATGGAAAAGAATATAAGACGCAATGTTCCTATCAGGTCGTTTTTATTCAAGATCGTCTTTCTATATGTAAGATAATATCTAACATTACATTTTCGGTAAAAAAATATATAATGGCAAGCAATTAAGATATATGATAACATTGATTTATAACGTGAATCAGTTTTTGCCTCGCATCACATTCAGCGTGACTATACTACGAATATGAATGAAAGCATTACATCAAAACTTATACATACATAATTTATTTGAGCAACGCACTATAATATAAAAGAGCTATATCCGAGATGGGTTTAAATCTTGCACGGGACAGTTTTGTGTCTTCCTATGATTTGTTTGTTGATGGGAAGCAAGATAAATGCAGCTATTGAATTTATTGTTTTCGCCACTGAGAGTTGCGATTTATCATATCTATGCATTTCTGCAAGCTGTGAAGCTATATCGAATATTTTAATAGATTTTTACGAAAGCAACATACTTTATACAACATACATACGTTATTACGCGCTAATGAAAAGGAGAATTAATAAACACAACATTAAAACATTTCAGTAGAAAAGTACTAGGTATAATAATAATAACTAGTGGTCGCCCAGTGGTCGAAATTAGATCGTAATTTTATTAAGGCTGCACGGATTGTATCCTTAGCAATGAAAAATTAAAAAAAGATAGAATGTGAGTTTGGATTGGCATTGACAGATTTCGGCCGCTCCTCTTCCATTTTTAAAATTTTTGAAAAGAGTTTATATGCGTGTGTGTCAAATACATTATAGTGTGTGTAATGTTTGTTTTATTGATTTAACGTATTTTTTATGCATAATTAAAAAAAATGTTACCATTCTGCAATTCTTCTCTATATAAACTAAAGGTGTGCGAAATTTCATACTCCTCGGTCCGCGCAATTTTCATAAAAAAGGGGTACAAAGATTTGCTTCACGTATTAATATATAGATATGTCAATTTTCAGAAACTAGATGTATCACCTAATCGTTTTCAAGCAGACAGATATATTGCTATTTTAAAAAGGAGTAGTTAGTGTAAAAGGGCCAACATATAAATGAAGTATGAAGCAGTTATATATTATTTATTGTTATTTTATTTTTCGACATAATCACCTTTGAGGTTTATACACTTGGTTTGGTATATCGTTTTTCTAATCTTAAGATTCCCTTCTTGAAAAAATCTTCATCTTGATCGCTTAAAAAATCATGAACGCGGCAATCACTTCCACATCATTTCTATATTTGTGACCTCTCAGTTGTTCTTTTAACCGCGGGAACAGGTAGAAATCACTAGGCGCAAGGTCAGATGAGTATGAAGGATGTTCCATCTTAGATAGCCGTCATCGCAACTCGGGACTTGTCTGCGGGGGCCCTACCTTGGTGAAACAACACAACTTTAGCCAGTTTGCCGTGGCGGTTTTCGCGTGTTTCCTGACGCACTTTTTTTTATTTATTCTGCGTATAAGACCCCCGTAATAGTGGCTTCATGATTGAGGTATTCAATCATTATCACCCCCTGGCTGTCCTAGAAAAGAGAGCCCATAATCTTACCGGCGGATGGAATTGCCTTAAACTTCTTAAGCGTTGGAGATGACGGCCTCTTCCAAGTCATGGACTGTTGTTTCGTTTCAGAATCATAATGGTGGAGCCATGTTTCATCCATAGTTACGAAGCGAGCCAAAAATCGGTCAGGATCTTGTAACAATTCCAAATTGATTTGAGAATTCCTCAGTCTTGTTTATTTATGCTCGTCTGTAAGCATTCTAGGCACCCAGCGCGCTGATACTTTTTTCATGCCCAAATGTTCATGTATAATACTATGGATACTTCCTTTCGAAATCTTTAGTTCTTCAGCTACAAAACGAACAGTAACACGACAATCAGCCAAAACAATTTTTTCAACTTTTTTATCATTTGTTCGGTAACTGCCGTCGTAGGGCGTCCTGAGCGCGGGTCATCTTTAGTTGAAGTTCTTCCTCTCTTAAACTCGGCACACCAGCGCGCAACCGTAGAATACGGAGGAGCATTAACCCCTTATGTTCCTTTCAAGTATAGATTTACTTGCTCAGTAATATTTTTTTTCAGGCAGAGATATTTTATTACGGCGCAAATTATACGGCGTACCACGCTCTGACACGACGAAAACAAATGACTTCTATTTTTAAAATAAGAAAAGAAAATCAATAGTTTATATTTTTTTATTTTATCAAATGTCTGGGCTTTACCTGCCAGTGTTTACTTTTTTGTTGTTCAAGGAGTTTATATGCCTTTATTACTGTTTATTGAACACCCCTCGTATATAATTATAAAGAGCTTTTTTTTTAAAATTAAGCAAATATTATCTGCATGTTTTAGGTTTTTAAGATCAATAAGAAAAGTTAACGAAAACCAAAGTATCTGCGGAGTTCTCCACTCCCCTTTTACCTCCTAAGATTGCAAGAAAAAACTCTACAATGAATCATATCCTCTTAGCTTTGAATATCGAGTAAAAAAAACAATTATAAATAATATTTAAAAAGGCGTATAGAAAAATGAGAATTTATAAAGATAGGTATCTGTGAGAACTTTTAAGTATTTAAGTAACTTGATCAATTATAAGATTAATAATAATTAGATATCAGAACCCTTTACCGCGCAAATCTGACTTCCACTTAAATTAATACTAAATTTATACTTAACAAAAGTTAAAACTTACATTAATAAACATTTCATTTACTATATTGCATAAAGCCAATACAATAAGCCAATAAACATTCATAGCGTTTCGACACAGTGTTTTTATCATACGATAGCTCTTAATAACGAAACAAACTCGTGGTAATTTATATTTTTCAACATGCAAACATTCACTTCAACCTCTTTATCGCTCATAATCAAGTATACCTACCAAGCAAATGCAATAACATTAAAGGCCTATAATAAATATAGCTTTCGTGATGAAATCGTAAACTTTTATTATTGTGAGTTATTTACATAGCATAACTTTCGGCCGAGAATTCATAAATTATAAATTTTTATTTCTTAACTCCTAACGATGAATACAAAATTCTTTTGTAGATACCGCGCCAGATAAATAGATTATGAATTTTCATTTCAGAGTTCAAATTGCTTGAACCTTTAATTACTTTAAGGAAACTTGTACAAACGCGCTCTCTGGGAAAGGGTTAATCCGAGCTTTGCTGCTAAAATAGAACATTTGCTTGATTAAAGACAAGAGACGCTGACTTTCTTAAAGGGTGTTAGTACTTTACGAGCATCATCCACTCTCCATAGAGGCAGACATCAAACGGTTAGGGTAATGTACTTAGCTACACTTCATTCGCTTTCCGAATAAAACAAAAGAAAAAAACAACGTCCATATAAGTATTGTGTTTGCTTGCAGGGGTTCACGTATCTTCAAAGAATAACTGAAGACTGACTGCCTGCGAAGTTTTCTGTCGCATGAGCGTCTCTACTTTTCTCTATGAGCGAGTCCGTTTCCGTTTATCTTTGGTTCTTTTTTGTTAGCGTCAGTTTCTTTCGTTTCTTATATTTCGCTGTTGCATTCGCCGCATCGGAAGAGGGTTTCGCTACGCCTTTGGGACGCAGCGAACAGATATCGGACATTTTGATTTTACCTTTGTGTCGTCTAGGTGCATTGCCGATTAACAAGACAAAATGGGAACGGGTCAATAAAATGTCCGAGTTCAGCGAGTGCTGTGTAAACATATAAGTGAAGCAAATTCATGTTTCGAATTGTTAATTGATACACTGCTGAATTCGGTCTTAAATTTATTGGTGTAAATCCTCAAGGCGCAGATCATCGCAGCCGAGCGGCGGCTCTCGACGTGCCACCTCCAATTACTTTAATTAAAACAATACCACGGCACCAGTGCTTCGTCGAGTCACTGCGTCTGTTTCCCATTTCCCTATTTAAATACGAAAACGAGCTCTCAGCGCGCTTAGCATGCAAGATGTTGCTATTCACTGCTGTGGGAACCGACGACGCCTAACTACAACTAGACAATGTCTTGTATCAGTCTAATTCCTCTAATTGTAAAGATAAACGTACACCTGGCTTCCGTGTAACTAACTAGATTTGTTTTTATTCTAAGATAAAAATGTATTCTAAGACACGATTGTAAAATGAAATCTTTTATTGGCATGAACCCATTCGAGCTTTTTCACTTTCCTTCAGTTACGGTAAAATTAATAATAAATAAACAGATTATTATTATTAAAATGTAGAACACTGGCAAGTTTTAAGCCGCGTAAAATCCGTCCGATGAATATATAGATATATATTTGGCTCTTTATTAGATAATTAATTAAAACTCAGGCGTTACTTGGCGAAAATCATGACAATCAAAATTGCCCTTACAATGATTCATTACAGTGATTTCTAATGCGCTTGGAAACAGGTGAGAACTTTAATTTGGGTCAATTAAATTCACTGCTTTTCATTGGACAAAATAATCAACTTAATAGCTATTTAAATAAAGTTCAAAGTTTCAAACAAGATAGAACTCGTAAAGTATTTGGTGCCAAACTTACAGGAGAAGCTATAATACCGATTCGTTGAACTTAATGCAAAGTAAAATGTGAGCTGACTATTCAGAACCGCTTTTCGTAGCAATCATCTATGTCTCAGCTCTTAAGCGAGCGGTTCGAAAATCGATTAGGGAGTCGGGTTGATTCAGCGACTTCGAAGCTAGTAATTTACTCTCGAGTTGGCTGAAGGCGACACCTGTCGAGCGAAGTGACGGCTGATAATGCGACGCGGGCGCCATTCATGCGCAGCCGAGCGCGAGCTCGCTCGCCGCCGCCCGCGCCTACTGCCCAGCTCACAATTGAACCAATGCTGCTAATTACCAAACATCAACTTGTAAGCTTCGAATTACGAATGCGCTCCTGCGCCCCACAGAGGTTGAACGCAACATTTATCAAGAAACTTCTTACTAAGGTAATATAAAGCTGGCTAAATCTCAACATCATCTGCGGGATTAGAGTTTCCACGAAGACGATAGCGAGGCGCGTCGCGAGGGCGCGGCACCACGACACAGCACATCTCCGCCAACTTTACCAACTTTCTTAAGGGCGGTTAGCGAAGTTTGACGTGCACGCGCTCGCACCGTAAGCTCTGGGATTCGATACTTACTAACTAAGCCAATACAGACCGCTGGCCACGCAATTTCTAATATTAAAAATATACACTACAAAATGGCGTCGCGGAGAAAATAGAGGCGGCAGAGTGTAAATATGCGTCTAAAGGACTTTGATCCTATATTTTAAAATGAAAATATACGTTGAAACGTAATTATTCATAGTTATCTTAATCGTGGTCGCGAAAGCACTCGACTGTGTTATTAAAAGGCGGTGGCGGCGGAGGCGGCGCGGCGGGCAGGTGAGTCAAGGGGAAGGGCGAGTATAATGTCTACTTTTGTGTAAGGGCACGCGGCGGACGGCAGCGGCAGCGGCACCTACCTCGAGTTTTATGAGTTTAATCAAAACGTTTTAGGGGCGTCACGGACTGCTCTAACGGCTGATTGTATGTGCGGAACATGTGTGCTGACCCGTGCGATCTGATGTCCTCTAGATACAAATACACACTAAAACAGGAGTGTTACAAAATGTCACTCTTTAGTATATTATGAAAGGACAATCACGTTCACCAAGTTTAAAACATTTTTTTAACGTAATTACTACCTATTAAGATTATCAAATTGTTAGTAACGTCCTTGATGAGAAATCAAGATCTATAAATAAAAAAAGGTCTGTAAGCATATAAAGTACAGCAATTTAATTTCTTTATAATAGTGACCAACAATTTTGTTTATAGGCTTCTACGCAGACAACGTAAGCCGCAGTCGGGGAAGGTATATTTAAAAAGCCGTCCCATCCGAAATGGGACGTAACTGGAGTCGTATAACACAGCAATGGATATTGGCTCACATCAATGTCCGCACAGCATGTAAATTTATGCGCTTATCTCAGCGGGCCCGGCAGCAGTAATTCTTTTCTAAGCAGCGCGTAAAGTTATTCAAAATATGTATAAGTTACGTCCTAAGCTGGTCGTAAAACGGTATTACAAACGTTATGAAGGCTTGGGTTCGGCCGGATCTCATCACTTAGGGTTGTGCGCCGAAGACGACTACCTTTCAATAAACCCATAAAATTGCCTCATCCATGCCGAGTTTGGGCCCGCCTCCGCCCGGCTGCTCGTTGCTAACAATACACACGTCAATATTAAATTTTAGCGGAGGTAACAATATATCGACGCTCAACTTTTAAGAGTAATATCCATCGTCGCGCTCCTGGCGTTCGTCTCGAGATGAAAAATGTTTTCTTGGGGAACCGTCGTCGAATATTCATGCACCGGTAGCGAGATCATAAATTATTGACGTCATCAATGTTACCGAGAGGACAAATCTGTTGATTTAGAATGTTTTTATACGCCGTTGAATAATGCAAAGCATTATGAACGACTAGCTTGTTGGCAGTAATTAATTTATTAAGGTAAATATTAACTTATTTTCATAAGTCCGTCAGAGTTGAATTAATTTAATCTACGGTGTGTATGAATGAAAATCAAGTTAATGCTATTCACGTCGTATTGATTTTAGGTTCACCGCATTTGTGAACAATATATGAGAGCAATGGATAGCGAGAGCTTAAAATGCGTTGATGTTGCAAGAGCAATGAATATTCATCAGTGACAGGTAGGCATGTAATAAATTGCTTTTTCGATTTTAAATAACTTGACTTGCATGTGTATTTTTTAAATAATTATAACTTTAAAGGGAGTGTTGGTCACTATGCAGTTTCAGATGAAGTTAGCAAGTTTAAGTAAAACCTTATACATTTAAGTCACTGATTTTAGTATCACTATGTTATCAACTTATCACATTAGGCATCTTATAGTTTATAAAGAGATGTCAAAACTTTGACTTTGACAAACGGGTAACTACCCGTTGAATAAACAATTGTCACAAAATTTTCAGTAAACGCGTAAATAGCGCTGTTTATTTCTCGAATGGGGATGTAGAACTCAAGACTTGCACTGTAACTTTTAATTTGCTTGTAATATACGTTCAATCGTACTTCTTCTAATATAAGTAATATTATAGTTTTAACGTAAATGTACTTAGGTACTAACGTAATATACACAGACAAAAACTTAGTATAATTGTATATTACTCGTATATACATAAAAAAAAAACAGTCTCTCTCATTCTTGCTCAATGGACCCAATGATTTGTCATCGAACCTACGGCTAACAGGAGTCTCGATCAGGCTTCGTCCGTTATACCTTACTGCACATGAACCTAGCAACACCACAAGGTTCCTTATTAGGATGTCTTGAGGTATATTTACCTCAAGACCTAGTCACTCGCACTTCGCAGTTTCGCCGTCAGAGAGTGGGTGGAAAAACGCGCCGTACCTACACGTGTTGCAGGCCTTAATTTTAAAGCATATAATCTACATAAACGCAATTTGCGGCAGATGGAAGATTTGATTTCAAGACAGTATTGATCCGATCAAAGGTCACAACCAGAACGTGCTAGCCGCTGCGCCACCGAGCTCCTCCATGAGCTTCATACACGAATGACAATGTCATAAAAATTCTGGCGCAGCTCGCGTGTGACACACTTCTGCGTGGCGGTAATGAGACGGGCCCGGGTTCGGGGCATGCATGTTAGATGACCGCTGTCCGCGCTGGGCAGCTGCCGAACAACTCATTTTTGAAGCATACCTACTGAAGGAGGTTGTATGTATTAATTAGGTCATGTAAACTGATTAATAATCGGTTTTAATTTGTATCTGATTTAAATCAGTCAACGTCAAATTAAAACAAGTAATCATAAATATCTTGGTATTTAAAACTTAACTAATCGTTATTTAGATTGTGTTTTTAATAAGACTTTCATACATATTTATTTATTTACCTAATAGACTCTAAGTTCACTGAACATTATTTGTTTTTACTAGTTTGACTATATATATGATGATTAGGTTAACGGTGTCTTTCATCATCATCATGAATATGGCAGCATGGGCCCTAGCTCGCCACGTTGGATGGTTTCATGGTATAAAAATTTTTAATTAGCTGATGGCAGCCACATGATAGTAATGGTATAAGCTGCAGGTAACAAATCACATATTACGCTGAGGCAGGGCGCGCGTGACACACATCCGCGCGGCGGTAATGAGGTGGGCGCAGGGCGGGGGCTGGCGCGGGTGCGGGCGCATGCATGTTGGATGAGCGCGCCCGCGCTGCACAGGTGTCGCCTGCCTTATTTGCGATGCACGCCGCTTGTTGCAATTTGCAAGGATGCTGGAATTTTTCGCAAAACAACTATGGTGCAACAGCGAAAATATCCGATTTTTATTTTGTTTATGTTTTGCTAAGGATTTGTCTTAGTTTTCGTGTTATAAAGATTAATAAAACAGAATTCTGGAATTTAACACAACAGTGGTTTCTACATCGCTTTTTTTATATTACCTGATGGTATATGACGACAAATCTGAAGGTGAAAGCATACTTCATCCGGAATCCACATGAACATACACAAAGCAATTTTGGAACGTGTAAGACTTGAATTGATACTTCTTGTTTATATGAGCCTCTGAAAAGGTTATGTTAATCTGATAAAAAAAAACCGAAATAAATGTTTTTACAAACAACTTTAACACACGTAACATTATACATATATTAAATTTCGAGCCAATATGTACGTATTACAACTAAAAAGTTTGCCAACTATGAGCGTAGATTAGAGATTAATGAGGGAAAGTTATTATATGCTCTAAGTTTTTGTGAAATAAACATGTTCAGGGTGCCATAACACATCTGCGAGTATGACTAGGACGAAATTTTTATCATAAAACCTAATATGATTTTACCGCAGGGTAAAGGTCTACTTAACCCTCTTTTTGTTTTCATATTTTTACTATACAACATGTTAATGATATTGCATGACAAAACCTGCAATTAGTTTGTTCAGAATCGAGAGTAGAATCGATTCTATTAATAAAAATATGGGTCAGAAGGGATATGGTTTCAACTACGCCGCTTTTTAAATTTACTCTTAACTTAATTGTCTTCTTATCAGAGGTGAATGAACACCGAGATACTCACGCGCACGACCCGGCGCGAACTCTGCGGTCAGCTTGTGATAGAAAATTACGTATCCAGAAATGCGTAAAAAAGAGATAGCAAGGGCGGGGCGAGGGGCGGTGCTGACATGCGATGCGGTTCGGCGACCTTGGCCTAGTTCGGCCGGCGCTTGCGTCCGTCATGGGCGCAGGTGTTTCTTTATTTGCAATTTCGCGACATCCGCATGCGCGAGCGCGTCATAATGGCTAATCAGTACACAAATGTACAGTATTGCGAAATTGTTCAGATGTTAGCTCGGTGCAATGACAATGTAAATAAAGCTGTGTGTGACGTTTATTAGGTCAGCGTTTATGACTGTGAAAAATGATACTATGATGTGATAAGTTCACTCACAAATCATCTGAGGAGGCGGGCTGTGCTATGTGTTCGACGTGGTGGCAGACATTTCGAATCATTGCTAAACGAAAGTAACGAAAATAATCTGAACTTGTAAGTAGAATGTTAGTTGTAATTTCTGTTTGTATAAGTTGATTTTGTGATTATCTGTAGATAGTGTGATTCAAATCTTTTAAACACGCCAGGTACCTACGTGATATTTTGCTCGCGATAATAATAAACTTTGTCATAAGTTTCCAGTCCAAAGCCTGGAAAAAGTGTGATGGAAACCAAATGTTTTAATCTAATTTTTAAGGTTCTAAAATAAGTTTGTTCAGTTTAGTCGACGAACGGCAACGTTGCACTTACAGTTTATCGCGCGTCATCTTTACCATAGTTTCTAATTTGCAAGAAATGCAAGAAAACAAAAAGTACTAAATTATCTTCTTAAATAATCCGCGAAAATTTAAGAATTATATATAATCCTTTTATAATAAAAATAAGTTGGGGTGTCTGAGGTTTTGCGGTATTTCATTAACACGTTGTATAATAGTTACCTTTCTTAAAGTTTCATGGTTTGTTATTATACAATTGTTTTATAGTATATAGGGAAAAGTCGATTATATTGTACCACTTTTTACTTTGATGTCAATATTTCATTTACAAAAACGCTTACACATATGAGTGACTCTCACAATTATAGGTGAAAGTGATGTTGTCTTGGTTATCACATGTAAAAAAATTGCTGTTTTAGATTGCAGTTAAAGTAGCCAAATATGTGTTTTCTACTAGGTCTACTAACGGTACAATTTAGCTAGCTTGTAGTAGCCTGTAATATGATTTAAACTAGTTGTTTAAATCATACTACAGGTATTTTGAATCGTACCACTAATAAAAACAATATTAATTTAAATTAAAATATTTATTTTTGGTTCACACCACCTGGTGGTGTTGTTTTGGTTCACACCACCTCACTGATTCAGTAAATTACTTACTGAATCAGTGAGGTGGTGTGGTGACTATAATTACTTAATCTAACAGACATGCCAATTATGTATTAAATAAACAGATAAAAAACAATAAAAAATATGTATCTAATTAAAGACTTAGAAAATTATAACAATATACATTTTAGTTCTGTTAAATCAGGCTTTTTTATATTGTTTGTGTCATAGCAACCTAGAAACTAAATAATATAAACGACATATAGTATATGTCTTTAACAAACAAAGATCCAAAATACAATAATACCTAAGTACGAGTATTAAGACAAAAAAAATATATAATCAACCTAATTTCTTTTCTTTTATAGTTAAATCTTTTTTATTATTACGTTGTAGGAACTATAATTAGTCAATTTATAAGACTTATAAGACCTATGTCCTAAACAAAAAGAGATCAAAATTATCATAACAAGTATCTTACTTAAGACTTATAATAATTTAATCAACATCTAGGTATCTTTCTTCCATTAATTAAAACAGTTATCACAAATGTCTGGATTATAAGTGCAAGTTTCGTGCCAACCACCTATGGCAGCGAACACATTGAATCCAGTCTACATTTGGACCTCCCTTGTCATAGTAACGGCCGTAACGAACTTGCACAAACATCGTATAAGTCGTCATCAGTCTCATCATCATCATCCAATTGCACAATTGTATTAATATGTTAATTAGGTAGGCTTTTTTAAAGTTCTTCAGGCATATAAAGTAAAAAAAGGCGCACAAAGCTGAGCGCGAGGTGCGGCATACGCCGCCCCTCGCAGCCTGCCGCCGGCCTGGGTCATGGCCTTTTTGGCCCAAGGGTAGATACGCCACTGGGTATGTGATCACCAACCCGTATTTGGCAAGCGTGGTGATTAAGCCATTACCCATCAATTGTAGTGATGACTTGATTTCAATGATGGAGGCCTTTTCCCAGCAGTGGGACAGGACAATAGCCTAGTAAATAAATATATTTACTTACTTATAATGGACCGCGAAAGGTTACAAGCGTATAAGTAAGCTTAACCACAAAAGTCTCTCTTTTCAAACAGCCATGATTCTGTCTCCGGTTCGGAATACAGCCGACAGAAGAGTCCAGCTCGTATCCGGCCTTATTCACGTGAGCTGTGCAGCCTTTGCAGAAATATCCTTTGACTTTAAGAGCGCAGGACTGATTACACAAAACTCGGACCATCGCATCGTAAAAATAAACAGAGATAGCTTCGAATCGTTATTTACGTGTTTTGTTTGTCTCTTTTAATCTTACTAGTGGTCGCCCAGTGGTTGAAATTCAACCGTAATTTTATTAAGGCTGCACGGATTGTATCCTAAGCAATGAAAAATTAAAAAAGATAGAATGTGAGTTTGGATTGACATTGACAGATTTCGGCCGCTCCTCTTCCATTTTTTAAATTTTTGAAAAGAGTATATGCGTGTGTCAAATACATGGTAGTGTGTGTAATGTTTGTTTTATTGATTTAATTTATTTTTATGCAAAATTTAAAAAAATATTAACATTCTGATATCCTTTTCTATATAAACTATAAGTGTGTGAAATTTCATACTCCTCCGTCCACGCAATTTTCGTAAAAAGCGGTACAAAGTTTTTGCTTCACATATTAATATATAGACTTGAAATGAAGTTTACTCGTACATGACGGGACCAAAACACGGAAAATCCATTCCAAGCTTATACTCTGTTTATTATATAAGTAAGGCTCAGAGATAGATTACAAATTTGTTAACGTTATATTCAATGAGATCTAAATTTCACCCTAAAAAGAGACATAAAATTAGCACTTGTTTCCAAAGTGCCTTCGTAAAATACGGTATCAGATTGATAAGTTTTATATGAAGATGCGGATGATAAGCTTATCCTCTAGTAAATCTCAAGATCAGGGCTTTGACAATTGGTCGAAAACAGGTAAGTAGGGGCCGCTATAAATGAGGGTACATATTTATGAGTTTTCGTTTAAGGCATATTGTAGTATCCTTTCCTTAGATAGCAATTGCTCCTTCAGGCGTTTTCTATGCGACGAGTAACTTAATTTACTACAAAATAAAACGAAACATATACATATACCCGATATATAAGAGAGTAAGCCGGGTGCTCTCATTTATTTTACTTATTGACTTATTTTTGTAACACCTGTATATCAAGAACTGAAGATAATATGATAAGTTTAGGGTAACGAAGTTGTCTTTATGGTCAAGGAAAAAGCGCCACGAAAACATCAGTAACAAACTACCACAGATTTTGTTATTTAACAGATGAGATTATTTGGAGAAAAAAAGGTAAAGTTTAATAAAAAGAGACTTCGAAAGAATTAAGGGTTAAAATTTTTAGGATAAATATAAGCGAATATATAAAAGTACATAACTATATAACAATTCGATTTTTATAGAAAAAGGTTTATTTTGTGTTATTCTGCAAAATTTGGTCTCAACTTTCAATTGTTGATAACAATGTTTAAGTTTTCTTATCTACAGTAATATTGTTATGATACTACTAAAACTAAGTTGAAAGAAAATGTATGCGCAATATAAGATTTGAGGACGAACGAATATAAGTTGTAGGATGTAAAAGATTTAAATTGTAAATTAAACAATGTAAAATAGCGAATCTTCGAGTTTAACTCCATCCTATATAAATGAAATGAATCTAGAAACGATACTACGCTACAAGAAACAGATACTATACTACGGATTTAGCTACGAACGGAGCACATTGCTACGAGCTCATGCACAAAGACTATACAACATACCTTACAAAATATAACTTTCAGACAATGTTATTTATGGTTGATTGGTTGAATTAGATTATTAAATAGACTCGTTAAAGAGTAGAACATTTGTAAATCTTTACATCACTTTTGTAGACTAAACAAAATTGCTACGATTGTCGCTACGACATCGACAAGAACAGACTACGACGATAGCTACCAACCCACCAACAGCTAAAGACACAATATCTACAGACCGACATTTCTATGAAAATTTACTAATACTTATACAATTAAATACTTGCATAGTCAGTCCAATACCTTTTTAGTTAGTCCTACAGTATTCTGTACGAGTAAAGACTGACAAGTATTTTGTAAATGTTTAATTTGGCCACACTCTTTGTGATGTTACGAGTAGGTACTTTTTGCATTAATACATTTATGGATAGATTCAGATTCCTAGAGAAAAGAAGATTTCTTTTAATGCTTACACGACCATAAAACAAAATAGGAAAATACTGTTCAGTTGAATGATAATTCTGTGAAACGCTTACGCTATTCGGTATTTCGGTCGAAATTTAAATAAAAAAATTTATTTCAGAAAAGTACGAAGCACAAGAAATAGAAAACAGCTATCGGGAAAGCTTCATCAAAACTCTAAGCTGCTGGATCATTCTTAGCCGCCATCGGGAAAACGTAAAAAACTTTAGACTGCATCGAAGTTTTACGACGGCCAGAGATTCGAGTAGAGGATTCGTTTAGAACAAGGTAGGAAGACAAAATTAAAAGAGCACTGGAACGCTAATTCCATTACGATTCGATGGACGGCAAAAGTCGGCTGCGTCGCAGTCAAAGCCGGTGAAACGTAATTGCGACTCCACTAAGCTAGGCTCCGCGCGGCCCGATACGGACGAAAGGGGACTCCTCTGTAACGGCTGATATAAAAGCGGCAATAAATTTAACAGGATGAACGCACTACTTACACAGAGAGCGCGGACGCCGCCGGTGGCGGTAACGAGGGGCAGCGGCCACGCAACCGCCGACCTGTGTTTTAACCCCCTGCCAGCCCCCACTCTCACCCGCGCCGGTTGCTTTACGCACGGCCGACGTGTTTTTGTCCTTAAATGAATTACCAGATTATGACCGGATTATATTAATACAGCTGCAGCGAAATAATAACTTCAGAAGTACTGTAAAGAATAATACAAACAATTTTTATACAGCAATAGTCCAAGTCTTTTCTTCTGAGAACCATTTTTTCAATAAGAGAACCCTTTTTAGTAAACTTTTGGATCTAATTAGCTATCTTTCGTAGAACAAGAAAGTACAGAACTAAAATATAAATGTATGTGGCTTGCTAGGTTTATTGAAATCTGGGGGCACGGCAGTGCCCCCGCCAAGTTGAGCAAAAAAGCGGCACGGCCGTACCATCCTTTTCTCGAAACAGTTCAGGCCATTTTCGACCCCCTATAATTTCATTGTGGATAAAACTAGAAGCCTGAATTTTCAGCAGGCATTGTATAATCATCATCATCATCATCTCAGCCAAAAAGAAGTCCACTGCTGGACAAAGGCCTCCCTCGAGGATAAATAATTTTGAGGGGAATTTGCCATAATCGCCACGCTAGGCAGGCGGGTTGGCGATCGCAGTAAGGTGAGAATAATCACAGAGAGACGCTGCTGCCCATCCTCTGGAATGGTCCCAAAGTCGCCTTCTACGACACCCACGGGAAGAGATGGGGTGGTGCAATTCTTTACCCCCGGCACCACACGGGGAATTGTGAACGGGGCATTGTATAAACACGGTATATTTTAAATTTTATTAAATTTGAACCAGTAGTTTACGAATTATAACTAGTCAAACTTTTTTAATTTTGTCACTCATTCACTGACTGACCGATCATCAAAAAGCTAACGAAAAATAAAATCGAATTTTACATTCTGTCTAATATTTCGGTTTCAGCATTATATACATAAGTACTTAACGCAAGTCAAATACGTTCGTGCAAACAAGATCTGTCTAAGAATTGATGCTACATTGTTACAAACAATTCTTCTTTTTATTATTAATAGTTCTATATGGACATTTATTTAATTTGAAATTTTGAACGCATGTTTTTATATTTCATATTCTCTCCAAAAGATTTGTTGTACTCGAGAAGGGTAATTAAGTTGTAAGCACGTCATTAACTTTAAGACCATCCATGTACACTTAATTTGCAAATAAATAACTTGAACTTGAACAATACAAAAAATACCGGGGCAGAATTGTGTGTGTATTTGAAACGTTGGTCATAACTCATAACATATAATTGTATCATCAAAAACAATACACAGAAACGCATTAAAGCCTTAAGATAAGCTTCTCTTATGAGAATTTTGTTTAAACACTCCCCTTATCCTCATAAAACAAGAGATTTTCCCTTAATGTAGAATATTCCGTGCGTCACAAAATGTAACGGCTGAATGTGATCGTTACACTAGCCTTAATTTTGTTTTCTGTCAGCGAGACTTTTTGTTGTGTTTACTGTTTGTGTAACAAAGACTGAAAAGAACAAACAATGCAGAAGAAAACAATCGCCACGTCAAATAAAAGGGACTAAAAGAAAATAGTTAATGTCGTTATTTTGGATACACATGTTTATTGCTATGAAACATGGCAGCCTCATAACAATCCCTTTCACTCTCCACAAATTGGAAGGAGCGCGTAAAGGAAAACATGGTCATAAATAAAACTGGCAGATCAACTAGATAGACGGCCATTACCCGAGATAAGCACGACTTATATACGCGATACTTTCTTCTCTTCGGCAGATTAACGGTAAGGGACTGCGTTTGTTTGCAGATATCGACGTGGAAGCATTTTGGCGAGTCACAGCCCGAAAATTTATTGTGGTGTTCGGGGAGATATCTTCTTACGGACTCATTAAAAAGGAGACACGTCGTACATAAATCAGGAGAAGGCGTCGGGCTCGGCGCTGCGGCGCGCTGCCGGCCGGCGCGGTGCGAGCGCTGCGCGGCACGGCCTTATCTGCACGGAGAGCCGGCAATAGGCGCTATCCGGTTCCGACGTCGCCGCGCCACCGCCTCCATTGTACCTTCGAACAGCGGAGCCGTTCGCTATCAAATATCCGACCATCTAAACTTCGTTACATTATCCCCTTACTTGATTAGTCGCTGCCAAACCGGGTGCCTTTTACCATTTTTTCATTGAACTATGGATGGATGCGTTCCGTTACTTTAAGTTGATTCTTGTTGACCTTCTTGATTTTTATGTTTACTTTTATAATCTTTACACACAAAATTTAAGAGCTTTAAGAGTACCATTTAACACACAATTATTTTAAATCGTGATGTTACAGTTAAACTGATGCTGTATCATTTTTGTTGATAAACACAGACAGATTTTTTAGTCCACGTTCTGTAATAAAAATTGCTTTTGGTATTTTTCTTTTACCAGTTCAAACCAACTTTATCATAGCTATTCATACAATATTGAAAGATATGTATATACGAACACATTTTTAACATAAACTTCAACCACGTTACATTTCGAGTCATTCGTTAGTAACATCAATCGTTCAGGTGTTCTATTTACAGGAGTCTAAAAATATACGTATTTCACGACAATCCAAAAATCACTGAACGTTTGTTAAGCTCGAGGAGAGACCGCGAAAGCCAATCACTTTGTTGTCAATACGAAAATTCGCTTACGGATATTTTACAGGGTTCGCATACGTCGGAGTGGATCTCCCTCTTTCGTACGAAACATATAACAGACTTTGTAGGAACGATCGCAATAAATATTATCATATTAGGTGAATATTACCTGTACGCTCCGCGAAAGCAATAAATGTTTAAAATAGAATTAATGTTATACTTACTGTGTTTGTATTTTATTGTATGTTTTATAATCTAATTTTCGAAGTTGTTGCAACAAATACTTTATGTGGCCCTAACCTAATCACGGAAATGCAACTGCACTGCAATTTCAGATGCCCTACTAACCTGCCTTGTTTATTGAGCTACCTTGATATTTATAAACTTATAGCATTAACTTTTTAACTAACATACTTGAGCACATTTTAGATTTCAAAATTGTTTTAATCAATTAAAGAAACTATTTCATCAAATTGAAACTGTACAAAATGTACTACTACGAGTATATACAAAAGCTACAGACAGTAGATTATCCAATGAAATAACACTTTAGCGAGCGTCTCTTCTAGTTCACCGGACCAGGAAGATCCTAACTTTCCGGGGCGCCATGAAAATTTCCAACATTACAACCACCCGCTCCCCTTGAATTATTGGACTTACACACCTAGTTACACGTCGATGTGAGAGCAAAGTTTTGTTTCTTGTTTGCATGGACTTGCTAGTGCAGCTATTTTAGTAGTTGGGTATCTATTTTCGCTGGGAATTATCTTGCATAATGGTTTTGGTATTATAGAAGCATTTTGATAGGTGAATGCGTTTACATATCGCAATGAAATTTGGGTAGTGTTTGGTAAATTGACAGGTGGCGTCAGGGCCGCGAGTGGTCTGCCCACGCTCGCAGCGGCGTGTGCGCGAGCTTACTCAGCCGTCCGCTGTACAAGTGTCAATAATTGGCGCGCAGAGAGCACCGCCATGCGGCATCGTGCGCGCTCTGCCGGCACCGACTTTAATTGACTGGTGATTTCAATTAATACGCATCGGCGAGTTCACGAAACGGCACTATTCTCTGAGCTGTTTCTGCTGTAATGGTACCCGATATTCACTCAAAATGTCGTTGGCAGCTCGCTCGCCGTGAATTTACGACACTGAGGACGACCAATAAATGCAAATTTTATTGTTTATGGCAGATTTAACGGCACTGAACTCTTTTACCGATGCCGTAAAGTGGTCCTTGCATTGCCGGCGGACAAATCTGCCCGCATTAAACGTGCATATGGAACGAACACAAAAGAGCAAATGGCGCCAAGTAAACACGCTGTAAAATAAAAAGTATCCGGCATTATTTAAAAAGTTAAATCATAAAATATAGCCGCGCTACAAACACTTCATTCAGCTTTATGACTTTAGTGAGACAAATGTTTACGACTCTTCTGTAAACAATTTAATTTAATGGTTTACAATTACAGTTATTTTGTGTTTCCATTGAATGTTATTTAACGTCGAAGCGCTTATTATTGTAAATAGAGTAAATAAATACATTTTAATCGCCCATCAAGCTTAAAGATGAATCCGTCAGTAGTTCTTATCGTTTGTACGTTATAAACAACACAAAAAGACGTAGCCGGGAGGTGGGCCTTTTCGTCTTTGTAACTGCTAATAAGGGTTGATGGAGGCGAGGCGGCATCTGGAGGCAGGGAGACGGAGATACAGAGAGCGCGGTCTGCCCGAGTACTGATAAGGCTATTAAAAGTTACGCTCACAGACCACCGGCTGGATTCAACAGATACTACTGCGCACCGAGCGATACTAAAGAAAACCTTTCGCGGAAAAACAAACTCCGTAAAAACGACGCCGCCGGAGATCGCAATAACAGGAGCGCGTCTAAATGTTAACATCCGCGGTAATGTTGCTGCCGAAGCGAAAGAACTCTTCCACGAGATATTGCGCGTTTGTTTAAGGTACGTACCAGCTCACTGGCTCGAATTTTATTCGATCAAATAACTAATTTTGTTCCGGTGAACAAACTTGTTTAAAGTAAAACTAGAATTTGATATAACTTTCGTTGAGTCTTCCTTGGCTATGAGCCGCGAGTAATTCGGCTTAGGACGTTGTTAATGTATTTATATATGCGAATTATGGTTATTTTACTTATTTAAGTTTAATAAAATTTGTTAATTGCACTTGTTGATGATTTGGCGACATGGTTTGCAATTTATAACAGACAACACTTTAGCAACAGATAACAAAACGCAAAGTGGAGGTTCTCGGTCAGAGGCGTTCTTCTAGTCACATACGCGTCACAGGTACACGCACGGTTACATTGCCGCCTGCTATAATAAAACACGCCGTGTGAACTAGAACAAAAGACACGTGCAGGAGAATTTTGTTCAAAGCAATTATAGTGAATAGTGCTCACTTCAGCGACGGTAGAAATTCGCGTATAAATCGCGTCACAGACCACAAACAAAAACGTGCATGTGGACCGGCGCCCATTATTCTCGACTGCATAATCGCTTCGTCCGACGCCCGCATCGCTTCCCTTGCTATTTTATTTCCTCCCTGCATAGTTGTGTTTCGACTAGGCGGAGCTTTTTCAGTAAGGCTACAAGCAGGGAAATTAAACCATGTTTAACTCTGTTTAAGGTCTGGTTCCGGTTAGTAGATGCAGCGAGCCCATGAGACCGGCGACAGACCAAAGCCACCACGCTACAATTCTGGCACAATGTGTGTCCGTTTTAATAGGATTAAAGTCATTGTTACATACGAGCTGAGAGGACCAGGAGCCAAATGAAATTGTTTTTAACCAAATCGATGACAATAGATAGCATTTGGGAATCTCTTATTGGTTTTTAAATTAAACTAAACTTTACCAATTATACTTAACGTAGGTTTCTTTTTAGGTTTTATTCTTTTCAACTATATAGCAAACACGTAGCCCAACATTCAATTGAAATATTTCCGAAGACAGATTTATATAACGTATAACATTATATCTTACACTTTTATCGGAATAAGACTTACAAAATAAGACGTGTGTGTATCACTAGTAGTTTTAAATTCACAAGATCTCGACTTATCCTAACCCGAGCAAAGGATCTAAAAGAAACTCAAAGCGAAGTTTCAAGCTAAGGATTTAGAAGGTATATCGATCAATGTACGTGCAGCTATGTATTTCCTTGCATCTAAGATACATTTCAACAGCATCTACGTGCAAAAGACTGGTATTACACAAAGAAAAAACTGTGTGAACAAAATAAATCCAAATCCCCAAAAATGGATAGTAATACAAGAGCAGTATTTAAATTAAATAGCTGGTACGTAAGCCACATAATGTCGACAGTTATTTGTTTCGAGTACGTCAATTTGTGCTAATTCGAGCATTTAAATTGTTAAATAGAAAGTTAGCCACAGTCTGAAAGCTTACGCTGTTAGTTCCTGGATTCGGATTAATTGCTCGCTTAATGCTTCGTGTAATAAAGTAAATCCGGCGGCGTGACCGGTCTACTTAGGCGTTCAGGAGGAATTGTTAAGTGAGGATCACAAATTGAGTTAGTGTGTGGGACTGTGGTGGCGTTGCAGGAGGCCGGGCACGCTCCGTACGTGTAAAGACTAGCTGCCGTATATTTCAGTGCGGTGCGGCGACTAGACAAGGCAATCCTAGTCGGCTAGGCTTGATTTAAGAGCGGATACTGATAATCTTTTGGCACATTTACGCAGTAAGATTACCTTGTTTTGACAATGAAGAGCAAAACATAAGTGCTTAAATAGTTATAACCCTTGAACTATCCAAGACAGCTTTTTGATAGAATATGTATATTTAAAAAAGTTTTATGCTGAATATTTTTACACCGAGACGCCGCCTTTGACGTTATCACAATTCACACACCACATGCACCGTAGAGAAAAACTATTTAAAACGTTATTTCTACTAAAATACAATAAATAACATGTCGTTACAGCACATAGGGTGCGATCCGGTCACATTTCACTAAATAAGTTTAAACATTTAATGAGATAGTGCCTTAACTGTGTAGTATGCGGAGTGTCAGAGAATGTTCAGCACTCATTGGTGGAATGTGGTCGAAATCTTCAGATGTAATGTTTAAAACTTTAAATGTAAATAGGAAAGATGTGGATTTGCTTAATAACCAGCATAAAACTAATTTATTATTTTGTTCTAAATAGTCTTCAGTTGTAGTAGCATTTAAGATTAGTATAAGATGGAGCTGACATGGTCAATTTATTCGGCCAAGGCTTCTAAACCAAATAAAGAGAAAAAAAATACAATCTATATACATATAATGACTTGTCCTGACTGATTCATCATCGCCGAGCCGAAACCGCTGAAGCTATCGAGATAGAATTTGGACTGTAGGTTAATTGAGTGACGTAACCAGCAACTAAGAAAGGATTTTATGGAAATCGTACCCTAAGGTTAGGGTTGCCAACTATTTTTCAGGATATTAAAGTAAATCTATCACTAACTAGTATAAAAAAAAGGATTTCAAGAAAAAATAAAGTATTTTCCAAACTTTATTTTTATTAAAAAGAATAAAGTATGGGGATGGAAAATAAAGTAGGATACGTTATTTTAAAGTATGGTTGGCAACCCTACCTAAGGGGGTCAAATAGGGGTTGAAAGTTTGTATGAAAGAAGATTTTTTGGTAAAATCGTTCTTTTTAAAGTAATAACTATAAAAATGAACAATTGATTCGATATATCAATAAAATTAAAGAATGACGTGTTTTTGCATTTCTCGATAAACCACCCTCAGGGGTGAAATAAGGGTGGATAGTTTGTATGAAAATCAGTCATTCCTTAAATTTCGGTATTTGGCCTGGTTAGAAATTATGAAGGATTTCAGGATTTTTGGAGAATGATCCCTTAAGTAGGGCATGACAATTTGTACAGGAGGTTCCAAAACGGACCAAAATTACTTATACAGAGTGATCTATTACGTTGTTTTGCGTTAGAAACATTTTACTAATTCTAGCTCACATGGATGGGCTTTATATTGATTAAAAATTAAAATCTTAATTTTGAAATAACGTGATATATTACTCGTGTAGCCCACGTGAGCAAAGCCGCGAACAAAAGCTAGTAAATGATATAATAAATGATATGCTGATGCAAATTAATTGCGCGTATTCGGCAGTGTAACGCGAAGTGGTGGTGGCTATAATAAAATATTTAATTAAATGCTGATTATGAAATTGATTTTTGATACTTCAAAAGATAGATTACAGATACTTCAAAAATGTTAAAATTGTAAACGATTTTTTTTGTTCGTTTTTGTATGTTGTTATTATATTAAGAGAATAAATATATGCAATAAAATAAGAGAATAGTAATTTGTTCTTTAAATCCGGCATTAGAGCCTATCAATCACAGCAAACAATATTTTTATGACGAAATGCAAATCGCGTCGGTAATCCGCGTTGTGCTTAGCTGAAATGAATGATTGAAATAATTTCAGGACCGACACTTTCGCATTTAAGTTAGATGAAACGTCTATATCTCTTTGCTGTGTTTTGTCATAATATTTTATATAGAAAATGAGATTTCATACGATTTCTTTATTTTCTTTTGTTTCTTTAAAGCTTGATTTGATAGATTTTCTATCTTCAACGTGAGTGTATAGTATAACTAATATGGGATGAAAAGTAGCGGCAGGCATATGGTATCATGACTACAGTATCTATCTGTGTTGCAAGCTAAACGCCTGTAACATATTTGGAATTAAATGTTTCGTTGGCAGTATGCGGTTTGAGTTGGCAGAACATCGGCAGCTCAACTCGTGCCGGCTGAGTTCATCGCGCGTTCAAAATTTACGGCATCATTCTAAATATTAAATGGGGTGTAACTTTTGTTCTCCCCACCGGCAGCCGAAATGGGAATCGACCAGTTCTATATAAATCAATTTACATGAAAACCTGTTTCCTCAGATCTCTATAGAATAACATTTACAAATCTATATAGCTTTTTTTAAAGCAAACGCGAACACTACATATGAAACAACTTTTACGGATCCACTCGGGTTTATTTTATACATTAATAATACAATGTGTAAAATAAACGCGAGTAGCTTTGTAAAGGTCGTTTTATTTCAATTTATAAAGCTGTCTGTAAGTTATTTAGTTTACCGAGAATTTCATAGAAACAACTTGTTCCAAACAAACGCTACATCGGTTATGTTCAATTTCGCTTTTTGCAATGGTTTTAACAGGAAACAATAAAGGAAAACACGAAAACAACGCCTTTTACGAGGTAAAGTAAATTATAATAACTGTTATAGTCGATGTTGGGTAATGGATGGTTTCCCAAGCGGGCCTGGAGAATTCTACCTTTCCGACTCGCATAGCTGCATCGGGCATGAGCGTACCGTAACATGGAAGCAATCTTTCAAAATGTTACGTTACATTTTGCTAGTTTTACGCTATTCTGTGTTTGTGATTTAGTTTGTTGATTTCTTATGTTTGCAACAATGTGATGCAAACGATGATTAAGATGACATTATTACAAATAGAGATCATCGCACCAAATATCGATTAATCACCATCATTTTATGTCCCCCACTGCTTGAGTACGAGCCTTCTCTATGGATGGATAGGGTGAACGGGCCATAAACCACCACACGGAGCCAGTGCGAAATGGTGGTTGTTAATGACTGCTAATGCAGCCGAGACCATCGGCATTACGTACCTTCCGAAGCATGGAGGAGCTCGAGATGATACATTTTTGGTCACGCATCTGATGACTGGCCTTTGCGAAAGTTGCCTAACCTTAGCAATCGCAGACCGGGCGCATTAGGCACTGCGCCATCGAGCTCTTTAATATTATTAAACAATTAAAACTTTATTAGTCAGATAGATAGATATGCAAGTACTCTAGCCGTAATAAGACTCAGAGAGGCTCTCAGGTCAAATTCTTGGGAGTAGAAGTTTGAAATTTTGCATTAAGATTCCTCAAGTAGCCTCAACAGCAAAATGATAGTTTACGAAATTCCCTCGGGATTTAATATCTTGAAATAATAATTGTACGAAAGCTATAGATCTAGGTATTTTAATAAATTCGTTTTCACCAACTCTATGAATAGATTTTGACCAATAAAAGGAAAATGTACCTCTATTGTCACCCGGTTTTAATTAAGTTTACGGTTTTCAATAAAATATATGAACCCATTTTAAGCAGGTATATCGTATAAACAGATTTTGCGAATATTACACGTTTTGCTTGCTCAATATTTACCTAGAAGTCCGCACACTATTATAAGGATTATTATAATATAATTACACGCGTGTTCAATTACGTGCTAAATATTTTATATATTAACTAATTTAAGAATTGAGAATTGACGTAAACATAAGCGATTCTAACCATTTGACATCAATACTAAGGAACAGAGTAAAAACTTCGAATAGTTATACCACGTTATGTCTCTTTTTAGTGGATTCGACCCAACTTGAATTTATACGAGATTAACTATACCAAGAATATATCTATTCCACGATTTTATAGTAAGAGTAAAGGAATGGTCATTTGTCCACGCAATCCACAGATTAGTTACTCTTGGAATTGTTATTCTTCATTATTGAGTGAATAGCATGTAAATGGGAATGAACGTATTATCCGGCCAATGGCCATTGTTCTACAAACGAACTATTTAAAAGGAAAAGTCCTGACAACTCTATTTTGTCGTCTAGAGCATAACTGTAGCTGTCAAAGTCGAATGTCAATGTCATGTGGTACGCGGACGCCATTAAAATACTCTCGGATTATCTCTGTTTTTCCACTATCTATCTATCTGTGTTATTCCACGCTGGACGGTGGTGTAGTGACTATTCCCGAATAGGCAAGCTACTCCGAGAATAGTGCGTGGTAAAACGAAATTTCGATTTACTCTCGAATAACTGACGATTTAATCTAAGAATAAAAGTTACTCTCGCTTGGTCGAAAGTTTACATGACGGAAACAAAACACGGCATATTATTCTAAACTTTATCATCATCATCATCTCAGCCAAAAAGACGTCAACTAAACTTGATTCTAAACTTATAATCTGTTTATTAGTAAGGCCTTATATACAAAAAAGATCAGCACCATAAATGCAGCAGTGTAAAGGTACAGCGCAAAGTCACGATGGGTTCTTAAAAAGGGGTAATCCGTCAATGTTTGCGCTCGCTCGAAGTTGACGGAGCCAGGGCAACGCGCGCCTTCAGACATAATGTTTTATTTATTACCTGTTTTTCTTGTTCAAATACCAAAATATTACGTAAGAGCCGTGATCGCCCGTGAAGGGATGGAAATAAGCAAACGCTGAAAGCGCCCAAAGTGGGGCTGCCATAACTCCGGGTTAATGTTAAGGCGAAAAAAGCGCACAATTGCGGTTGGTAACCGGTTGCCCTGGGACTGGAGCAGAATGGAGCAATCAGGAGTGGAACACTTTGACACAGCAATTTGGACGCCGCGCCGCCAATGTGTTATTTTGATTGCACCGCTTTTGTGTGCCGCTTGTTTGTGCGTCCGCTTCCTTTGCGCTTATAAAAAATATTTATGGCTCCGATGAGACGCAATATTGCCTCTCCTACCTTAATATCTTTTTTACTGACAGAGTACTCTCTAGAGGAGGCGTAATGTTAAATAATACCCGAGCTGCTTTGCTTTGATGAGTTCCTTGAATTATTTATCATAATCTTTTGTAGACATGGCGGTGAAATAATGCATATTGTTAAAAGCCTCTCATCGATATTTGAACGCGATGTGAAGAGCGTAGTGAACGGTAAGAAGCATGGACACGCTTCATTGGGAATCATTCCTACTCCGGAAATTAAACCATGCACGCAGGGGATAAGCTGCGACAATCCCGCCGTAATGTGCGACTCAGCAAATAAATCTCAAGTTTTCTTCGGCAGAATTTGGCGAACAGCTCACTCAGCGTGTAACAATAACAAGGTGAGCGGGATTATTTTGGTGTAGCGACGAAAATAGTATGAAAGAAGGAAAAGGCAAATTCCGTAGCGGATTTAGTTTGAAGGTTCATATTGATTGCTCCGTCCGGACGCATAAAGTTATAAATGTTGCAGCTAGTTTATTTGGCACACGTTTTAATATTGGCGGCCTTATAATCCGGCCTGATCGCATGCGTCCTAAACTGGACGATTGATTTAGCGGCCGGCCAGTGATTTATCCTCGGCGCCGGTACATATTGGACGGCCTTTTTACATTTATCATTAAAGACTTTTGTACAACAGCAGGCTGTCAATTCAATGCGTCTCCTTTTGGATGAGTTATTTCATTTGAAACGAGCATTGTTATAACTCTATGCATTTTAAATGGGTCGTTTGATTTTGTGACTGAGCTATGTTTTATTCGTGAACTTGAATCAATCAAATTGTCAAACTAATAGGTATAGCGCAAAGCAATTAATCAAAGCACTATGATTTTATAGCGCTTTCATTTGGAAACGTAAACGATTATATCGAAAGAAATACTAGTTACAGTAAATACTAAGTATATACTGTTAATTATTAATACGAGGGTAACCAGCTAAAATAATGCAGTTATTTTATACAGTCAGCGCCATTAATCATCAGAAATGCCTACAGTTAATATAAGCCGTGCATGCAATTGTTTAGCGAATTTCGCGTTTTCGCATCATCCAACGTTACAATGGATGTCAACGAAATGCAATTACGAAACCTTTAATGGTATTACGGAATTGTTTTAAAATAAGCGTCCGTGTGTAAATTGTGTTTGTAGTTTTCATATGACGTTTTCATTATTTGCAGTATTGATTGGCCGGCATCAATCGCGATATGCAAATATTAGCTCCGGCCGGTGACCGGCAGCCGGTGATTTACGTGTGTCGCGACGCTACGTTATGCAATTACGATCGCTTATTAAAAATTAACCCGCGAACTGCGCGGGCGTGACAACAGAGCGCCGCGCCGCGCCGGGCGGCGCGCATGCATATAAGCTTTTTATCGGCTTATGTGATTGCTGCAGCGAAGCGTGCACAGGGTCAATTTTTTATAATATTTTTAAAATCAGTTTCTTTTTAATTATTTTGTATATCTGTTGTTGTTTTCGCATATCAGCAGTAATAGAGATAGCTAATAGTATCCGCATACATATAAGTTTTTAATCAGCTTATGTGATTGCTGCAGTGAAACGTGCACAGGGTCAATTTCTTTATTAATATCAGTTTCTTTTTAAATATTTTGGTTGTTTTCGCATATCAACAGTAAAAGAGATAGCTTATAGTTAACTGTCTGGTCTGTATCCGCGTACATATAAGCTTTTTATCAGCTTCTGTGATTGCTGCAGCGAAGCGTGCACAGGGCCAATTTTTTTATTAATATCAGTTTCTTTCCAATTTCTTTGCATATCTTTGGTTGTTTTCGCATATCAGAAGTAATAGAGATAGCTTATAGTTAACCGTCTGGTCTATAGGTAGACCACACCAGTTTCAGACCCACAGGGCTTTTGTGGGTACTGGTTGCTGCGGGCGTAGAAGCTTGTCATTTGTCTGTGACGTCGACAGTTGCATCATCACGGCTCAGTGCCGCTAAATTTGCTGAGACTGCGTACGGGTGCCGAGACGCAGTCACTACTGCTTTGGCCGATGAATTACATACCTAATTGCGTGAAAGGCTTTAGTAGCATAATATATTTTATCTACACTAATGTTGTAACATTCTACTTATGTTACCAATACTTGACTTATAATTACTACTGTTATAGCGCAGACAACAAAACACTCAATTTAAGCAATTTCACATGATGGTATAATATCCACATCGATATCGTAAAATCTCATTATAACATCAATAAAACGCGACCAATTAACCTGGCGAGCCTTATGTCAAAATCCTCATACAAGTTGTATAAAATTTTGATATTAGGCTGGCTTTTGAAAACAGTTGGGTTATACGTGAAAACTTTGTCGAAACTACTAAACTTACATACACAAAACTCTTTGGTAAGATCTTGTGCCAATTAAATAAAAAAAGAACAGCGCGCGCTCGCTCCTGATTGGCCCTGCGCGCGCAGCTGCGCTCTCATTGGTTAGATTTTAGTGGCGGCAAGTTCACTGTGACAATACACGTACGCGTGAATTTAATGTTTCGCAATGTGTTTTGTTTTTAAAATACAAATTAAAAGTTAAAAATGGACAGCGACGATGATATTTGTACGCCTCCGGATATTCTAGAATTGGCAACAAAAGTAACTCACAATCTTTTGCCAGAAAAATCTAGAAAATTATATGAAAAAGAATATAATAACTTTTTGGCATGGAAGATCGAAAAGAAAACTACATCATTTTCTGAAAATGTCATTCTTGTGTATCTCAAAGACCTCTCCGACAAATTCAAGCCATCTTCTATGTGGGCTAAATATTCTATGCTCAAGTCCACACTGAGTATCTACAACAATATTGATATCACGAAGTATTCAAAAGTCATAGCGTTCCTGAAACGCAGTTCAGAAGGACACAAGGAAAAAAAGTCCTTGACGTTTACATCAGGTCAAATAAAGATTTTCCTGGAAGATTCACCAGATATTTTGTATCTTTTTGAAAAGGTAAGTGTATTTTAGTTCTGTTATTTAATCTACCTAGTACTTACGTACTACACACGCAAGTTATCTAGACACTCCGTTTAAGCGCTTTGTGTATAAATTAGGTAGTAGGTACCTACACTTTACTACTTCATAAATCATAGTTTTTGCCTTGGCTATGTACCTCAAGCTTATTATATCGTTTATTGTTACAGGTTGCACTAATCTTCGGCATAATGGGGGCATGCCGAAGGCAAGAGCTATACAACATCCAGTTCGATGAAGTCTCTAACATAGACGACAGTACAATCATGGTGAAAGTTTCGAAAACAAAAACGAAAATAGATCGTTCTTTCGTTGTGACGGGCAACTGCTATGCCGTATGTAAAAAATACATAGAACTTCGACCCACCCCCTGTCGAAACCCTGCCTTTTTCTTGAGCTATAGATCGGGAAAGTGCGTCGATCAAAGAACTGGTATTAATAAATTTGGTGCTCTGGGAAAAACTATCGCAAGTTTTTTGAATCTGCCTAACCCAGCGTTGTACACGGGGCATTGCTTCCGGCGCACCTCGGCGACCCTTCTTATAGATAGCGGTGGTGATTTGACCGCACTGAAACGACACGGGGGGTGGAAGTCTTCTACTGTGGCTGAAAGCTACATTGATGAGTCTTTAATGAATTAAATTCAAGTCTCAAATACGATCTTGAACAGTATAGAAAACAAGACGAATGAAGTAATTATAAATATTCCGACTCCGTCTACGAGCTCTACTGCTTGCCCCGCGACCGCTACAGCTGCTGGATCAATAATTAACATTAACTTTCAAAATTGTACCATCCAAAATTTGAACAATTATTATAAATAAACTATTGTCAGCTTTTACTCTTGTTGTTTGACTAATTGCATTAGTGAAGATAAAGTAGTGTATGCAACTGCATATAACACGGGTATTAAAACACTCGTTACTATTATGAAACTCGCTGCGCTCGTTTCATAAACTCACTCGTGTTTTAATACCCTTCATTATATGACAGTTGCATAAACTACTATTAAAATAAGAATACCTACATTTAATTTAACAAAAAAAAATTAAGAATTTTGTTCTCTATTTTAGGACTCAAGCAACAAATTTTTAGAGATTATGGAATGTGGTAGACAATCTTAGAACCTTCATTTAAACACTCATTTAGTGGAATGACAAAAATTCTTTTGAGGATATAATAGTATTTTCATAATAATAATTACCTTTTTTAATACTCAAATTCTGATAAATAATGAGAATGGGGAGCGAATGGCGAAGCGGTACCAACATAACAAACATCTATTCTGTCGAAATACTGACACAGAAAATTACTTCCCTACATCATTTCAAGGTTCAATGAATATAGAAGGGATATGGTTTGTGTATAGGTTTGTCACATTTTTATGAGCAGAAGAATCTATGTTATCCCAGTTGGATAAAATCCTAATGTGTCGTAATTATCACGTACCTAATCAAAAAATTAACTAATGCTATTTAGAGCTCTCTAAGATACGACAAAGTTACAAGAAGTTTGCTAAAATTTATCCTTTACTTTTTATTATATGTGTGCGCTGTGATTAGCCGGGTGAGGCGTAGGCTTTAACATTATTTAGGCTCAATACATATCATAATCATCATTAAGTGCAGTGGTTTTCAACCTTTCCCCGACTATGAACCCTTTTCCTAATGTTTTATTAGCAGGGACCACATAAACTGTACTCAAAAAAAAAAGTTTAATCTTTATTCAAAACTTAAGTAGCGTATGTTTAGTAGTGACAGTTTATCTTCACACACTTAATGCTACCAAAAATGCTGATGCGAAACATTTAGCGCCTAGTGGTACTCCTCTAGGAACGCCATATACCCCACCCCGGGACCTAGCAAACATATAGCGAAGGTGACAATGCAGGAATTGAAAAAAACAATTGTACTGCCTTTTGAATAATTGTTCAGTCGATTTAATTATGTTCTGTCCCGCAGACATTCCCGATGCTCTCACGGACCATCTGCGGTCCGCGGACTACCAGTTAGGAACCATTGATATAGTGCCATCTTCATACTGAAGTTTCGAGATCAGTATACAAAATTTTCTGCAATCTCATATAACTTGTTTTAACTGACGATAACTAAGTCCAGTCTACTTTTTGATGTCGTCCAGCCATTTGCGTCGCGGACGTCCCGGACCTCTCTTTCCTGGAATTTTGCCTTCGAGGATTAGCCGTGGGAACTCGGATAAGAATCCTCTCTGCATGTGTCCGAAAAAGGCGACCTTGCGTCTCATCATGGCGACTGTAGACATCAGCTCTCTTTTGCAGTTGGCCTTCTCAAGTACCTACCTTGGCGTTTGAGGTAAAACTAGTCCACTGTATCTTGAACATATATATACAAAACACATACTACAATATAGCACACAATCAATGTATACATTGCTGTGTGCTATATTGCAAAGCAAGCGTCAATCCGTCAATGCGCTGCGACCTGGCCTGTCACTAATGTGCTATGTAAGCATTTTGCGCCCCGCTGCGGCCCGACATAATGTGACCGAACCTAAATGACATCGAAGTCATATAAAATCATTGCAGGGTAATTTTCTCGCGTTAAAATCATGCTGACGCAACACAGACAATTTTCAGTTTGCCGTCAAGTCGTAAAACAAACGACAAATGAATGAAATACATACACAATAATATTGGCAAATTGTTCCATTTTCAAAATTTTAACTTATTATTTTATTACATCGTTTACAAGTGGCCAGTTCTAAAAATTTTCAGTGTCGCCCTCGTATATGTCAAGTCATTTTATTTAAGAATATATTTTTTTAATAAAATAAAATTATCATCTATAGTCATTTAAAATGCTTTGTCCTGAATGACTGATCAATCAGCGCACAGCCTAAACCGCTGATCGTAGAGACCTGAAACTTGGAGGGTGTTTTCTTTGTATGACGTAGGCATCCGATAAGAAAGGATTTTCTGAAATTCTACCCCTAAGGGGGTGAAAAAGGGAGGCAAAGTTTGTATGGGACAACGTGATTCCTTGGTCCAATCTACTTCAAATTTTGCATAAACATTTTTTAACAGAATTGATGGAAGATGTGTTTCGTATTTTATTAAAATTCATCCCCTAACGGGGTTAAAAAGGGTTAGAAAGTTATTTTCGCGGTGATTTGCTTTGAAGTTGATATCAATACTCCTTAGTGCTTTTGATTTAAATTACATTTATTTTGACGTGTTTGAAAACTCAATCCGATTTTATTTAAAAAGGTTGAATCAATATACTTATAAAGAAAATATTGATTTCAGTGATAAGCTCAAAAATTTTTAGGAGAACTTATCTGTAAACGGCCTTCACAGCGTCACTGAACTTTTTTGTGGGCGGCGAGAAACTTAAAAGGTTCCTCAAGCCACACTGCTTGATCACGATCAAAACAACGTCAGAAGGTTTCTAGAGGGAATGGCATCACGCAAGCGTGCTCCCGCACTCTACTAGATTCTCCAAATAGTTTGGATAGAATTGGGATGGCCTTTACAGGGTTACAATAGTGGTGTATGTTATAAGCAGAAGTGTGTCTAGATCAGAATAACCTAACTTAATAGGTATGCGAAAGTGAGTTTGTTTGTTTGTTTGTTTGTTATTTGTTACGCTTTCACGCGTATACTATTCAACCGGTCATCATGAAATTTTGTACATATATTCCCAAGAATATAATCAAAGACTTATTATTAAAAAAGTGAGTTTGTTTGTTTGTGTGCTACCCTTTCACGTGTAAACTATTTAATGATTTGTTTGTTTTGTTGTCATAGAGACTGTCAAAGCGGTCAAGCTAGTCTATACTATTATAAAGAGGAAACCTTTGTATTTTTGTATGTATGTATGTTTGCAACGAATAAACTCAAAACTACTGGACCGATTTCAAAAATTCTTTCACCATTAGAATGCTACATTACCGCTGAGTAACATAGGCTATATTAAAAAAAAATGCGGTACGAAGTCCGCCGGGTCAGCTAGTCATTTATAAAAAGTTTAGTCATGATGCGTGCTACGTACATAAATAAATGACAAACATCTCAACTGCTTAGGAACTGCGTATACAACTCATGCAACCGACCGTAAACCTAAATTTTGTCGCAATATGGCGTATCCGTAAAGAGTATACCAGTCCACTTAAACAACCTCCATTTTTGATAGAACTAATTCAGCCTACATTTACAGGGTGTTTCTACAACGTCTCATAAAAGATCTGACATTAACTTATTTGAGATATGAAGTCGCAGCACGAGTCAAGTAGAGAGACGTAGGTCGGCGGCTGGCGGGGCGCGACGCGTGGGCCGGGCGCGCGCCGAAAGGAACGTGCCTATCTACATGCGCGTATCTTTTCAAAGCTCGGTTTAATGCGCCCCATCGTCACTTAATAAGATTAAGGACATCAAGAGTTCGTTTACATTAAATCTCTCACATTTTGCGAGCATGAAAATAGATCTAAGCAACATCGTACCGTTGTTTTAGGTTCGGAATTGTGTTTTTAGGTTGTTTCAAAGCTCCCTCACAAAGCTATTTAAATTCAATTCAATTTATCAATTTACGTTAAGTAGACTTAAGTGAAAAGAAATAATTATTACCCTCAAACGACATTCGCTACATAAATGCAATTTTAAATAGATAAATATTCCTAATTAATCCTATAATTTTAACTGGGTTAAACTGAAGATAATCAGCAGCTTTGCAATGCTGGCGTCGTTTTACAGGATCGCAATTATTTCAAAATTAAGCCTATAGACGATACGAGGCCTGCAGGGTAGCAGGGTAAAGGACCTAATTAAAAACAGAGCAGGAGCGACCGGTGCGTCACATGGGAGATGTAGGATATGTACAGCGTTATGGTGTCCCCGCGCGGGTGTATCATCAAAAACATCGCAAAAAGCCACAAGCGGGCGCTGGGCGTAATAGCGAATATAATATATGCTAATGAGGGCGGGTGGGGCAGCGGACGTGACGTCACGCGTCGGACCGCAGCCGCCGCCGCCCGCGCCTAACGAGCGGGTGTGCATTTTCAATACGCGGCAGCCGCGCCGGGCCCGCCGCCCGCCCGCCGGACTGCCTCACAAAGACCAACTGCACTAAACGGTTAAAGGGTGCCTATTTAATTACGCCTTCAATCGGTGGCTTTTGACTACGCACCATTGACGTTATAATATACTTTTTATGATTGCAGTATTATTTGCTCGAAAATTATTTTCTTGGCAAACAACTAACTAAGATCGGATATTTAAGGGGTTGAGGGAGGAGAAGCCATTCGCGATAATAAAAACAGCGCTCGCGCTACAAAAATAATAAAAGTTAGCGTTGGCCTCGGCACGGCGCCGGCTCGGGAGGCAGCCGCCGGCCTCGTCACGGGCCTGTTTACTATCACTCCCGGGGGATGGTTATTTCTTCTTTATTTTAGGTTTCTCCCACTTTCAGCACCTTATTAAAAGCTTCTTAGTCTTTAACCGCTGCTAGTCGCTTTTTAAAATGTTTGGCTTTATAAATTGGAAGCAAATTAAAGACTTACTGATAGAAAAGAATTATACATTAATTTGGCCATTTAAAGTGTAAAGAAAAGATTTGTCATCTAAAGCTTTAGTACCTACGAAACCGTAGACACAATGCCTTTAAAAGTATTGTTCTTTGGAATTAAGAAGTCTTACTGGAATAGAAATCTTGAATCATTCATGCTTTTAAAAGCTATTGAAAAAATAAGCGAGATAGTAATTTACTAAAAAAGTTATTTTATCCTATAAACTACTTATTTACATTAACAAATGGCGTAAATAAAAACTACTGTAGTGCACTACCTGTTTCTGTATGGAGCCAGTGTAAACAAGCACATCAATTGGACGTTCAGCAAATACATTTCAGTCATTAATTAATTACTTACCGTTGTTGATCGTATGAATGGAACACACGCTGATATTTACACAAAAAAAAAACAGTAAAAGGAAAAAGTCTGACAACGTAACAGCCTACAAAGGGCGAAGAAGAAACTCTATTACAGATTTGAGACGGGATAATATAAGATAGAATCTGCGGCTTAATAGGTATACCTCTGTTTTTCGGTCGGGAATGCATCATCCATCAAACGGTGTCGACTGATTTATGGCAGCGACGTAGCGGGCCGACAGGAGCGGAGCCTACTCGCGATGACGACACGATTAAGAGCCGAGGTCGGGGCGGGACGGAGACGACGTGATCATATGACATGTGAGCGCGCCACCGACTTGGAATCGCATATTTTACGACACGCGAGCTTACGTCACATCTTTTGACTAATCGTGGAGGTAGTTGAGCCCTTTACAATACGCCGTTACGTAAGCGAAGCGTGCGAATCGTGAATCTTCCAAACCCAAATATGAGCCCTCGGTAAACGGCGATTTAAATCGACGGCCTAATATAACGTACGGTCGATTCCGTGCCCCGTTATAGCTCTTCGTTTCAATCGAATCTGTGTGTGTGAGGGTGTGAGTGTGTGTGTTTAAATAATAGGGAGCGCGTACAGAAAGCACGCCTAGTACACAAGTATTTAAACAATTCTACCTTTTCAATCCAAAAAGTTTCAATAAGGTTTATTACCTTTAAAGAAATTTTGAAAGTTCTTCTTGGAACGTTCCAATACACGTGTATGTATTAATACTGTTTTGTTTTTGGCAACTACGTTATTAAACAGCGCATTGTAACGAACACCATCTAGTCGGTATCATACGTTGAACGATATAAATATTTTATACTAGTATAATAAGCATTTGAAACTAAAATAGCTTCCAGAGTCACACGGCTATCAGAAAAGCTTGTAGGTACTGGGAGAAAATTGCGAGTATTCATCATCATGCGTGACATTTAAAATTACCTACCGCCCACCCGCCAGCCCACCATAAATCAAAGTAAACACTAGATTCGGTAACTATGCTGCCTCTTAAAGGTTTATTGTAAAAAAAACAGGACAAGTGCGAGTCGGACTCGCCCACCGAGTGTTCCGTACTTTATGGGTACACATAGTTCAGGAATTGACTCTCGAACTTTTTCCGAAATAAATCGAAAACTATAAATCATAAAAATAAATAAAAATCTGTTTAAGCTTGTGCAAATAAAGACCTTTCATACGATATCCCACATGACACGGTTAACTTACTTCAAAATGTGGACCCCCGTTCCTTGCATAAAGACCCTGTTTTTTTTGTGATTTAATTAAATATGTATAGTTTTCGAAGATATTATTAACGGCAAGTACCCTATGAATTTTGATTCCCTTGAGTGTCGAAATATACGTTTTTTGCGACATAAACGGCCGTATTTTTTTTTTCATTAACTTAGAAGTTTGATTTTTTCACAGCTTCAAGAGATCGCAAACCTGAGTATATGGTTTTGATTTCAAGTCGATACCTCGACGCGTTCTCGAGATAAAGGGTCTTGACAGACAGACGGACAGACGGAAAGGCGGACAACAAAGTGATCCTATAAGGGTTCCGTTTTTTCCTTTTGAGGTACGGAACTCTAAAAAAACGAATTATATGATTGTTAATGTGTCGTAATATAGAGTAGTGGCCCCAATGTTCGATACTTTTAGCCCAGTGTTCGATAAAGTTTATGTTGACAAAAAATAACATAGATTTTCATTTAAATTTTACGGGATGACAGCTAGGAGCAGGTGATATAACTATTTAAACAATCATGGTCACTTGCAATAGGGTAATTATTAACGGGATTCTTACCATGTTTATTATTTACGAGTATCCGATATTTCGGCACAGTTGCATGCGCCATGATCACGGAGTTACTGAAGTTAATGCGGGTGAGTTTTTTATGAGCAGACAAAACGATCTACCCTTTTCCTTAGTCGTTTTTTGCGCTCGATGCCCGTACCACCGGTTTCTAAGTCACTATTCACTCGAAATCGCTCACGACACACTACACTCACAGTATCGGAACGCGAAACGACTTTATTGTTGTTTTTGCGGTTTTTAACAAGACTAATCACTGGGTTCCAGACACGCGACAGTTTGAATCCATCTTCACGATTGAAATTTTTGTATTTCGTAATTTCAATCGCTTCTCTCACCAATCTAGGCACGTAGTGGCGTTCTGTCGAAATTATCTGAGGGTTGTAAAACTCAATCCAGTGATTAGGACCCGACTGGGTCAGGTGTTCAGCAAAGGCCGATTTTTGCGTATCGTTGTTCTTGACAGCTTTGATGTGCTCCTTAATTCGGCAGGCGACTGTACGTTTCGTTTGGCCAATATAAGAGCTACCGCAGCTGCAATCGATCTTGTATACACCAGGCTTTTCCAAGGGAAAACTATCTTTCGGCGACCGTAAAAATTGTGCTACTTTTTCGTAAATATATACATGATATACAAATGATATACAAATATATACATATTATAAACATGGTAAAATTCCGTTAATAATTACCCTATTAGGTGCAGGCGATTTGTATTCAATTGTTGCTGAAGACTAAAATCAGTTGCTGATCCCAATTTTTAATGATTAAAGAAAAAATATGTCGATTACTGGTCCCTGACGACAACCGATGCCGCTACTATATGTGTATATTTTTAATGTATGCACACAACTTTTTGTAATCGATAACTAGCTTGACCCTTTCCTAAATATTTGCATGTTATAATTGGGAAAGCCTTCTCTGATCTGATATTATTGATCACCAGAACTAATTTAACTTTAAAAATTGCCGCCTGAAACAGTGACCTGTTACTCATGCAGATAGAAGTCTTTTAATTTTTTTAGCAAGAAGGTGGCTACTTGGTAGACCATCATTACCATACTTATAAATTTAGAAGCCTTCTTATTTACTCTAATTGCAATGAACTATCAAACTATATGCCGTAGGTATTTGTTTTTTTTATATTGACGGTTTTAATTAGATCAAAATCTTTGTTTAATCTCTGCGATTGTCTTTTATTTTTTACTCTTTTCGAATATTAAGTTACGTAGCCGGCAGACAAGCATACGATGCGTCATGAAAAACGGCCATCGCATGGACGCTTGCAACACACTTGCTTGGGATCACGCGCACGTTACATGCTTTAGTTTTTACGACTCCATGATCTGTATTTTCTCAGGATCTATAGTACCCTTCAAACCAGAACACAGCAATGACAAACAGTGCTGCTTGACGGCAGACATAAGTATAAGGGTGGTCGTCGCCTGAAAAATTGTATTTATTCCGGAAAAAACATATTATTCGACGACGACGTCTTCTATATAACCTTTCGAAAACACTGTGATCAGGGTTTTAACATTGCAGTTAGGTTCTAATGGGATGCTTGAATCTTATGCCGTCATAAAAGTGTCAATGATCGTAGTTAGGAGCATAAAGTAGGTGAACTTGTGTTTAGCATTTGGTTTTGCGGACGAAACGGCTGTGTAAAAAATAATCAAATAAACAGAAACATTTTGTAAAGCGGTAGGTACCGAGAATTTAGCGAATGCAGCTGCGCTCGGAGCGTAGCACACAGGCGTGGTGTGGAGATCGGAAGGCGCATGCAGTCGTCACAAGAGCCCTAACGAGAGCCGAGCCGCTCGCCGCTCCTCCGTCGCGAACCACCCTCTTGCATTTATTCATGTCGTTACCGCTAACGATAATTTTATCGTGTGCTCATTTGCCGGCGCCGTCTCGCGGCCATCCGTCAGCGCCTCCAAATCGACAATTTGTGCAACACTAAAAACTTTATTGTTACATAATTGACCCCGCTGTAAATAACTCGAGACCGCGGGATTTTATTGCTTGCTTCTTTTATATGTAGCACTTCGGCAGACGATGTTTGGGGAAGTTCGTCTCGTAAATAAGCTACTAATGCTTCGGTATCAGGTCGGGCTGAGGGAATGCGAACGGCGACAACAAACTTAAACGACTTTCTTATACGAGAATATGACAGTTAAACAAATACAAGGATGAAGGTAAACAATACACTTAAGATACTAAAATCCGCGTATCAATTTCAGGGACCAGTTTGACATTTTGTGATTTTCCAAGAATAGGGATTTACTATGTTACAAGTAATGACCATACAAAACATATTTCAGCTTAAAAACATAGTTAATGTTTGTATGGCATAAGATTGCCAATTAGCATATTCGTCCTAGACCTAACTAAGAAGTTTCAACATTCATAAAAAAATTGTATCATACAAGAAAAATATGCGGGTACGTAAAAGGTGCATCTTGAATTCCCCCGTGAGTGTTGTGGGTAATTGAATAGCTTCAGACGGCGCAGGCGGGCCGCGGCCGGCCACCGCACGCGCGCTCGCTGCACCATAATTGCACAAACTTTCCTCCGCCTCGCATACATTTTCATAATTAAAGGGGCAGTTCGCACCAACTGGCGGAATTGGTGAACGTTATTTATAGCGACTCACCTCAATAAAGTAAGTTTATCTTGTTTTAACTACATCCCAACTTGGAGCCGTATATTACACCTACGTCAGAAGTTTCACTCCATACTGAATATGTATGCATTATCTGTTAGACAAACTTCAACATGGTACTAGATTACTAGATTATGGCAAGGTGCGCTGCATTTATTAGAAAATTTATTATATACAAAATATTGTTTTAATACATTTATGTCCTTATCGGTTGACGTATGCAATTGCTAATGGAAGTTTGTCGCATTTTTTCCATTCTACTTTATTACTATTTTCAATTTCTTTGTTTAGTGATGTTTAAAAAAATCAAGGACTGCCATTTTATTAAAAAACTAACATAGTTAAAACTTGCCGTCATAATATCCAATAATATAATATCAGAACATCACTGGCATTTTTACCTCCCTATTAGGTACCTAAGTATTTTTTAGATATGATAAGGTGTAAGTTACTTAGCTGCTCAGAGACAAAGCTGCTGCTTACTCAGAGACAAAAATTAACATAAATGTTTACATGATACCAACAGTTGCTCATTATAAAAAACTGCTTAAGATATTACTAATAAATATTTTTTTGCAATGGTAAATCATAGTTTATCGAATAACCGTTTATAGCCGCACTCAGACGTTACGTTCCCTAAAATATGGTTGAGCGAAGCGATGGCTGATTCATTATGTCATACTCGTGAACGGGTGCCGCCTGTGGAGGTGGTCTGCTCTTGCATACTTGTCTTAATTTTATTATTATCAACTATAGTTTAACTTTGTTTTTTCTTAGACAGGTTTTGACTTTTACTAGTACTGTATGACATTGTAAAAAATTTTACTGGTAAATGGTGTTTTTGCAAACTATTTTTTTTCTCTCATGTGATTGTCCTTTATATTATGTGTTTTTTTTTTAATTTGTGATGGAAAATGTCCTTTTATGATAGGGCATTTTCCAATATTTTTGACGATGTAAGGGAGAAAAGATCTGGACACTTGCTGAGTTTCTTGCCGGTTCTTCTCAGTACAAGATCTCCCGCCCAGAGTAGACTTACGAACCGATGGCATAATGACGTTCATAAGAGCTATTTGTAGCCTAAATTGAATAAATGATTTTGAATTTTGAATTTTTTTGAATTTAGACACGTCACACTAGAAAATATTATTTCCTTTCTTACAACTAAAAGACATTTTAAAATGAACAGGTAGCGCCAGGTAGCGCCCTTATCCTTTCTTTATTTCGTCATATTTATTGAGCCACATGTTGGAGTGTGCAGAAACTTAATAATAAAATTAAGTTGAATAATATAAGTATTTTCAACTAAATTTATATAATTTTGTACATATACAGTTGTTAAGTAGCCCAGCAGCTGGCTATTGGGTTTGTGGGGCCCATAGCACAAACGCCAGCTGTCAAGGTGAAAGTACCCGTTTAATCAGGCGATACGCCGAGCTAGACCTTTCGGGTCCTTAGCTTGCCACTCATCTGAGTTGCTAAAAGGACCGCAGACTTTAAATCATAAAATGTTCACTCACCCTCGCCGCCGTCGATTACGCCTCCATGTTAAACTTTTGAGGTTTTGATTGAGGTGGTGGTAAGGAAGGCCAGGGACAGACGAGGATTCATTAGCCTACTTCCATCCGGTGCTATCGAACACACGGAAGGCGATCCGGGCCTCCAATCGGCACACACGACCGGCAGGCGTCACCGGGGCGCCTGTGCAGGGCTTATTTTTGATTCACGCGTCCACGCACTTACACCCCGTGTTCATCACTCTTGCTTTCGCTGCACTTTCGTCTGCACTTGCGTTTCAATTCGCAACAAAGTAATAGGGTACTAATTAACCATTCACGATATTTACCCTCGCTAGGACATTACCAAATTACATTTAAAAAAAAGCAAAAATGTACAATTCCCTTTCACCAGAGGTATATTCACAAGTTATCAAAAAGTAATGCGTACGCGCCGACAATAATTTTCCAACTCAATTTGACATTCGGTGCAAACTGACAGATGCCTATCTTCCGGTGGCCATCTTTTTTATTTTATTTTACGGCACTGCGAAACTGGATATTTGGCCATAAAGCCTAACAGTCTGTTCCGAACAACAGTGGTTAGATACACTTTTAACTTTCACGTTTCTTTTTTAAACAATGTTTTATTCTCGACGTTTAGTTTGCACCGCCCGCCCGTGCCCATGTGCAACTCGGTCAAAACGTCGGGTATAATTTAGTAATTTATAAAAAAAAACGAACTTTACCGTATAACATATCTAAAGGTTGTATTCATTTTATAACAAAAGAGCAATATAGCTTTCCATTTACAAGAAAAATGTAGCAAAAGGCTTTTACTTCAAAAAGAAAAATCAGAGAACAAATAGCAAATTAAATAAGTGCCTTCGGAGTTATAACTAATGAACCACAATACAAACAGAAAGAGTTAGAAACAGAAAGGGTTAAAAAGGTCTCGGAACTAAAATAAACAACGAAAAGTAGAGTCACCTAATGAACTCGTGAAAATTTGGCGCGGGGTGTACACGAGGGGTTGCTTATTAGAAAATCTGCACGAAAGGCACGTCCGGCTGCGACAGCAGAGCGCAACGGCAAATTTAAAAGTCATCGCAGATTAAGCCCTTGCACTCGGAATTAATGTTCGCCCAAGGAAAAACAAAGCGCTGGAGTTGTAGCACCATGTGCTGGTAATCCTCTTATCACCACGATCGGCAGCTTATATTTCAGCCCGCAGCAGGCTTTAAGCCTCTCTTTTACGCTTCTCAATCAGGCTCACATTTTATTTCGGTATATTCTTTATTAATTGAAAAGAAATGATATTACGTTATTGGCAAATTAATAATAGGAACATATTGTCAATTAGCTAGCAAAACCATGCTTTGATACATGTAAATAATATTCGTACAAATCGTACAATTTTCAGCCACAACTTGAGGTATTACAAGGGAAATGTAAAAAGAAGGTCTTCATGCAAACCCGAAATAAATATCTCGTTTTTCCATTAAGAACATAAAAGCAATTCCGCGAGAGCCGAATAATAACGAGGGGCAGCGTTGTCCGGCCACGGCCTTCTACAAATTTTATTTGCATCGCGGGGCTCGTCTTGGGCCGGGCCGCGGCCTAGGGCGCCGCCGATTGCCCCAATAATCGCTATTGTGTAGAGCTCGTGAGGTTGCCGCGGGCGGGGGCGGGGGCGGGCGCGGGGACGCTGCCGCCGGCTCGGTGTTCTCGCCCGCTCTCCGCTCCAGTCGACTGGCCGGCCTCTTGTGCAACTTCGAAATTGCATGCGCCCAAGAAAACTTCCACCTTTGAGAAAATTCCAAACGCTAACGTGCTCTCGATGTAAACTCACTACAGCCAGATACGTAACCACCAGAATTGCCAATTTATTTCCTGTACCTATCATTGTTGCAGTTGCTGTATTATGGCAACTTGCCTAACTTTCACATTGGAGTGATGCTTAAAGATAATTTAGAAGGCTATATTGCTCTCTTTATCTTTAGATGAAGGCTAGTACATAAAAACTTTAAAAAGACTAATATTAGACTGTAAAATCTTTTGATTTGATAAATTCTTTTGATTTTGCTATCTTTATAGGTTTCTAGCGCCATTATTAACATATGTCTGTTTCAAATGTGCATAAAAGGCTCATGATAACACCCCAGCGAATCCTTCAGCGGTACGTTCACACTTAATTTTCTTGGAACACAGTAGCGGTAAGAAATAAAGTTAAAATTAAGACGCGAGTTTATGGGGCGTTACGGGGTGGAGAGCGTGCGGTGGGCGGCGGGCGCGCTGGCGGTGTGAGAGGCCATTCGAATTCACGGCGCGAGCGGTGCCGTAGATAGCGGCAGGCGGAACACGTACTTCACTTCCACTAACTCCAACTATTGACAATATTAATGCACGCTTAGCAGGACCGAGCGCGGCGTGCAACGCCTCCGGAATATTCCCCTACATAACATCACCGCGATTCGTCAACCAGAACCGCTTTTTATTTACCGGTATCGACCAGCTAGCGAGCTTCACTTATTGGCACTAATTTATTCCATTCCTAAAGAGAATTCCCCGGAAGTAACGCAAATATTAGTCGAGGCTCGGCCCACGACGGCTCCCATTAATTCCAGAATTGAAATCTGGAATTGCGGCGGCGACGGTGGCGAATTTACATTCATCGCGGTAAGAACTTAAATCAAGTTCTCAGTTACGATTCAGTTGCGATATTATTTTATTAAAATATGTAAATGACGCCGTTCCACCTCGCAGATACTACGGTGAGGACCTTACAATTGCGAGGGAGGATATCTCTAACGACGCAATATTTTCATTAGCGAGACTATTACCTACTAGCGTTATCACAATTTTATACAGGTTTCCGCGTTACGTTACGTCACTGGGACACCCTCCCTTCTCAGAGAAAATGGGAAATTCATTAAAGCTTAACTGGCACAAAAATTACGATCTCACTTTAATTAAAGAACGATAATTTTCAAGTCTCTCTCTTTTGACGAAGAAGATATACATCTCCGCTTGTTTATATTTTGCTGGTCATTAATTTACCGTCCTTGCCTAACTAAATAGATCTTGTTCTAATGATCTTATGGAGAAATCGAGATACACAGATTCGGTTTTACTGATTATATCCAGTTATTATCTTTTATTTAAGATAATACATAAATTAAATAGTCTTTAATGGAAACGATTTCTGTTCAAAAGTATTATGATAACATAAAGTTTGCAAACTGTCATACACTCACAAACGACATAAAACGCTCTATATTTCAAGTCCAATCTCCTTTATAGAAGCTTTTAAAAGAGAAAATAAATACAAAGGAGATGGCCGGTTA